>BDCZ01000301.1:2028-58738 GCA_001662365.1 Chlamydomonas applanata | reverse complement strand
GGGGGGGGGGGGGGGGGCGACCAATAGAGAGAAGCAGCGATAGGGCTGGGGATAAAGAAGGGGGCAAGCACGATGAAGGAAGGCTGGAAGAAGCGGTGCGGCGGGAGCAAAAGAGACGCACCTGTCGCAGTTCCTGTTTGTGGCAGGCAGTACCACATGCCGATGGTTACTGCGCCCAACTATCGAACGCACGCGGCAGTATGAGGGACATGATGCTGTAGCTCATGTGTGCGTGTGATCGTGTGTGACGACGGTGTGTGTGTGTGTGTGAGAGAGAGACAGAGAGAGCAGAGATTGCTGCCTACTGCTGGGTTGCAGGCCAGTCGACTGAGCTTCATTCTCTCTCGGCAGCAAGAGGGCATGCTACATGTAGCTGTGCATGTGGCTGTACATGTATAGCCTCATGTACTGTGCATGTGATTGCTGCTGTATTGCGCTGTAGGCCGCCATTTGTGTGTGCACTTGTGCGTGTGAATAAGGGATTCAGGAAGGGGCTGCTGCCTACTGCTGTGCTGCAGGCCGGCAGAGCTGCTGGCGCTGGACGTGTGCGCCCCCCGGTGGGTCAATGTGATCGGGCAGGCCTCGGGGGAGAAGACGCTGGGGCTCGCCGGCAGTGCAGGGGCCAAGGCCGCCCCTGCACGCCCCATCCAGGTAGGGCTCCCCGAGACAGCTGGCGGTTATGACGGTTATGACGGTTATGACGCTTAGGACGGTTAGGACGGTTGCGGCCTGCTCATCACCCAGTAGAATACGACCAGCCACTATTGCTGCTCCCTGTTCACAGCGACACGCGGGGGTCCTGTTGATATGAATGTTCCATTTCCAACAACGATTCAAGAACTCGTTACTTTTGGCGATGTTGTCGATGTTTTCCAACGGAGCGCTGCACTTGTGCGATGGAAGATGAAGCTGTGTGCAATGCTTCATGTCATGCAGGGGCACCCGTCGATCGTGGACCAGGCAGCTCGGGCGGTCCGGCGGAGGATGAGTGGCAAAGGTATGGTCGGGCACCTGGTTGCTCGCTGGCACCTTGTGATGTCATGGGAAAGTCATGGCATTCATGGCGGTCCGTTGGCAATGGAGGCAGCTTTGGAGGTTTCTAGATTTGCACCAGCAGCAGTGCCAATGCATGGCACCTGCTGCTGCGGGTAGGGGTGGGGTTGGTGTTGGGAATGGGGTGTGGGGAAGGTGGGGGTGGGCATGGGGGGTTGGTGGGGGTGGGGGTGGGGGTGGGGGTGGTGGAAGGAGCGCTTGGGCAGAAGTTCAATTAAAAGGGTGGGTGGCGGGCCAACAGTGGGTGGTGAGAGTGGACACAGGGGTGAAGCAAATGTGGTGCTCAACTGACCCAGCTGATGGACGCAGCCGCAACCACAAAGTTACCCACCTCCAAAAGCAAACCCTGCAGTGTACTGTTAGCCCATAGCGCACCTGCGCCACCTGTGGGTGGGCATACTGTGAATACCCTGGGCTCAAGCGGCCCGCACACCCCAGCCTGCACATGACCGTTGACCCAGACCAGTGAAGCTGAAACATCTAGTGCTCAATGATATGGAATGCCCTAGCTGGTGCTTCTAGGCTTCCATTGGACTGCTACCTTCAGGTGCAAGCTCAGCTGTGTGATGTCCTTTCAGTGCCTGCCCTGCTGGAAGCTAATCATTGGACTGCCAACCGCCCCCAACCAACAACCAACTGCCGGACGAACCGCCGTGCCGCAGGCGAGACGTACTACGCGCTGCTGTCGAAGCTGACTGCTTCCAACGACAACAACAACGCGCAAGCACCCGGGTTCGGATGGCATGCGGGCACTGAAACACTTGGTAGCTCCCTGCACGCCCCGTCCAGCCAGATCAAACGCGCAACGAGCGCCGGCGTGGGGCTGAGCAGCCTTGAGCCCGCCAGTGGTGGCAGTGGTGACATTGGGACTCCTCTGCGGGCTTCCCTCGAGGAGGGCGGTGGGTCTCGGAGCGGTGGCGCGTTTGCACGCTGGTGCGTTCCCGGGGGTGCCTTTGAGGGGTGTTTCCGCGGGGCGCGGTCATGGGGATTTTCACTAGCTGTGGTTGCGGTGTTTGCACGCCGCCCAACTCGCCTAACTCACGGTCAATGCACAACGCGAGGGTGTAGCACACCCTGCGTGCCTTCGTTGTTATATACACATGCCCTGCGTGCCTTCGTTATTATGTACACATGCAGTAGGATACAGTAAGAAAACATCTACCGGTGTTTACTATCAGGATATGTTGTACCAGTTCTGTACATTGATAGTCTACACTACTGTAGCATCTTGTGCTCGGCCCCCACCCCACCCCACTGCAGGCGCCGCAATCGCCGGAACATATCAGCGAACTGGCACTACCCTGCCGCTGGGCAAGGTCTACAGTCCCAAGGCTCCCTGGGCCACACCCCCAGCACCGACGGACCCGGCCGCGCCTCCGAAACCGGCCCCCCCTCCTCCTCAGACCAGCTGCCCTCTGGCAGTAGCAACGCCCATGTGGCCGCCGCGGCCGGCGGTTTCTACCCGCTGGGGGTCACTTCCCAAGGGTCAGGGGAGCTGCGTGGCAGCTGGACAGGAAGTGTCCCCAGTGAGTGCACGCGCGTGGCCCGTCCCTTGTTTCGTGCCATTTGAGGGTTTGTTGCTGGGCCGGCCCCCGTGTGCGCAACCTCCCAACCCCTTTGTCACCAAGCACAGGCCAGCTGGCTCCATGTCATGAGCTGTGACAGATACTGCTGCGCAGAGCCACGGCACGAAGCCGTCGCACGCAGCCGGCCCCACAGTGTTGGGGGCGTCCTGGTTGTACACCATGCGGCAGGACATGGCTCTGACACCTAAGCTGCAAGCCCTGCTTCAAGCCCTAAAGCCCTGAATGCTGAACCGCTCGCATGCGCAGCTGGTGCAGTGCTGGCGCACAGCGTGGCCTCCTGGCTGCGGGCAATGTGCAAAGACACGACGGTGGTGCCCGGTGCACCAGTGCCACCGAGCGCCGTGCTCCTGTTCAGGTGCGGGCCCCAAAGAATTCCCCAGAGAATTCCCCAAAGAATGGGATCTTGCGGGGGCGCAGGGGTTGGGGCAAGCAGGGTTCCAGCTCCAGTGGGGTTCCAGTAATAATATTAATAATAACACGGCGTTTCACAGATTCATCTGGGGTTCCGGTGTTGCAGGCACATGTGGGTTGTAGGCAGGGATGATGGGATGATAAACTAGTACCCTGGGGCTCGTACCCTGCGCCCCCTTGCCATGGATCACGGCCAAGCACGCCAGTTTAGCTCGAAAGCTTCGGTCAAGCGTGCCTGATGTGGCCAAATGCAGGGGCCTGCGCGTGCGGTTTGGCATCCACTCGGGCCTGGAGTCTGCAGCTGACATGGCGCCTAACAAGGCCGCGGGGCGCATGCAGTACACGGTGCGCTGGCAGTACGGCAGTACAGCAGTACAGCACATGGCGAGGGAGAGCTGCGGCTCAGCAGTACTCTCCCCCATGCCAGCAGTACAGTTGTGACTTGTGCGCCAGCGCAGGGCGTGCGTGCTGTGTGTGGTGTTGTGCATGCTGTGCGTGCTGTGGCAGCAGGGGCTGTGTGTGGAACGCTGTACGTACACGTTTCGACAAACGTACTGCCAATGTACTGTACGCACATGTTGCGACAAATCGTACGCACATGGACAAATGTACTGCGAATGTACCGCCAATGTCCTGACAATGCACACCCATGTTAACCGAATCTTGACCTGCCTGCTCTGCTTGCTGTGGCCGCTGCAGGGTGCGTTCCTACGAGGAGTCAAGGCAGTGGGTGAAATGGGGGCCGGCGGCCAAATCATACTCACAGCCCCTGCCTTCCAAGCAGTGAGTGCACATCTGATCCATGACCCTATGGCCTGCCCGTTGCCTATCCCCTGGACCGTGACCCAACACCCGAGCCTCAGTGCTGCCTGCACCGGCACGCACCGCCTGTACTTCTGTACCGGCATCATGTACAAGCCTGTACAGCCGCTGTGTACCTCCTGTTGTACCGCCTACATGTACTGCTTTTTTGTACCGCAGCTGAGCGTGGAGGACGTGGCGCACGCTGTGACCGTGGTGCACATGGGCGAGTTCATGGCAGAGGGTCTGGAGGACACCGCCACCACAGAAGCCCTGCTCACTGCATGTGAGTTTCCTGGATCTCATCCTGGATTCCCTCATTCCTGGATCTCCTTATTCCTGGATCTCATGGTTCCTGCATCTCTTCTGCATCTCCTCATTCCTGGATCCGTCATTCCTGGATCTCATAGGTTGTCCAGGGGCTAGGGGCCGGGAAGTGGGAGGTGTGTGGGAAGTGGAAGGTGTTGGGCTAGGTACTGAGTGCTCAGTGCTGCGTACTGATTCTTATGCATAAGCGCTGAGCACTGGAGGCTGAGTGTTGGCCCGATCCCGTGCGCACAGGCGCGACTGGGACGCGCGGTTCCCGCACCTCGGGCACGGGCTCCCTTGAGGGCCCCCCAAGTTCCCGGGGTGGCTTGTCCGCACCTCAGCTGTCCCTGCCGCCCCCGCCGCCGCCCCCCTCGAAGCAGGCCTCCCTGCGCCTCACCAACGCCCATGCCTCGGTCAGCGCCACTGCCAGCGGCAAGCTGACTGACAAGATGGAGAAGAGCACGGGCAGCCTGATGCTGCCGGGCATGGGGCCGGCGCTGACCGTACGGGTCGCGCGGTTGGAGGGCCAAGGTGGGGTGGTAATGCGTTGATGTGGTGCAGCGGGTGCTTGGGCTGTTTTCGTCTTGTCTTCCGGTCTTGGTTTTCCGGTCTTGGTTTTCCGGTCTTTGCAGCTGCTTGAAACGCTGTCTTCATCGCTGGCAACACAAGTCTGATGTATGCAGGCCGGCACATCAGTCCTGCCAGCAGGAGTAAATAGGGGCTGCATATCCCCGTGCGCAGATCTATACCTGTTGATGTTCTGCTATTTTCTGCTGATGACACCCTGCTCATTCGACCCTGCTGATCAGACCCTGCTGAATGGCCTCTGCTGATTAGGACCTGAGTTTGGTCCCTTCTGATCAGACCCTGCTGGCTCTGCCAACCCCACCCCGGATGCAGGGGATGGAGAGGAGTCCGAGGGTGCGGCGGGTGGGAGCTTCAATGCCCCGGTGGCCATCTATTCAGCCATACCCCACTCCCTCGTGTTCCGGTGTGTACGTCCTGTCTTGCTCTGAGCTGCGACTTCAGAATCTGGGCCTGCCCTGCTTTGAGAATGAAGCCCGCCTGCCGTACTGCTGGCCTGATGTACCACCCACCATCCTGTTGTACGGCTGACTGACCGTACTGCCGGCCTGTTGTACTGCCGTACCGCAGCACGCCGTTCTTCCCGCCGCTGCGCAACGCACGGCCCGCATCACTCGGCTTCCCCCAGGCCCCCATAGGCAACGTGGTGATCTGCTTCATGACCGCGGTACGTCCTGGCATCCTATGCCCAATGGCAACTGCTAAGGGGGGCTGGCCCCATGTGCCAAGCCCTCAAACACATACCCTTTTTGCCTTAACCCTGGTGGCTGTGACCCTGAACTGGCCTGCTTCATGACTGTGGAGACCGCGCCACACAACTCGCATTGGAGTCTTCTTGTGAGTGCTAGAGGCGGTCGCTTCCTGTCTGGCTGGGCCACCATCCACAAGCACAGGTGGGGGTGGATGCAATCAAGGCGGTCAACGCGGCAGAGTGCGCGCGCGCGGTGACCCTGTACCAGTCGCTGGTGCAGGTGCGGCCCTGACTCTTTGGTATCCCTGCCCCTTTGACATCCCTGACCCTTTGGTATCCCTCTGCCTCTTTGGCATCCCTGCTTCTCTGCCGCTTTGGTGTCCCTCTGCCCTTTGGTATCCCTGCCCCTTCGGTATCCCTCTGCCCCTTTGGTATCCCTCTGACCCTTGGTTACCTCCATTGACCAGCGGTTGTCCCAGCCGCTGGTGCCGGTGCGGCTGGCGGTGTGGTCCAGTTGACACCTCTACACCTCTACACCTCTACCATAACATAGTATTATTCCATCAAGTAGCCACCCCTTGTTACCTTACCTATCCCCCCGCAGCGAGAGGTCGCGCGCCAGGGTGGCTACGTGGTGGAGGCGGGTGACGGGCTGTGCCTCGCCACCTTCTCCTCTGCACCAGCGGCCGTGCGCTGGGCGGTGCACAGCTTGCAGGTCGCGATGCTTGCTGACTGGAGCCCCGGGCTGCTGGAGATGGACCTGTGCGAGACTGTGGCTGTGCAGGTGTGTGCGTGTTGGGCCATCGGTCGTCGTGGTGGGTATTGGTTTGGTTGCAGGCGGGCGGGTGGGGACATGGGGGGTTGGGGTTTCAACATCAAAGCGACGTGCCATCGGCTTGCAGGT
Organism: Chlamydomonas applanata; assembly: GCA_001662365.1. Taxonomy (NCBI): domain Eukaryota; kingdom Viridiplantae; phylum Chlorophyta; class Chlorophyceae; order Chlamydomonadales; family Chlamydomonadaceae; genus Chlamydomonas; species Chlamydomonas applanata. Next base: position 52,398 of record BDCZ01000301.1, on the reverse strand, counting down.
GAGGATTAAAGGCAATGACGGGGCCATGTAGATGGGGGCCGAGTGATGAGGCATGTATACAGGGATCTGAGCAATGAACCGTGTTCCAACAGGCTCTGCGTTGACGGGCACGCGCACACCATGCCCGCCACTTGCATGCCCGCGCAGGACTGGTCGCTGCCACCCGCGCACATGGCGCAGAGCGTGCCGGCCGCATTCCAGACAGGGCAGAGTGGGCGCGCGGTGTCGGCGATGCACCTGCTGTTCAGGTGCGGGGCTGTGAAGCCCTACTCAATGCATACCTTTAGACCTGCATGCATACCTTCAAAAGCTTCATACATGCTTACGCATTACGGAACAGTACATGACGATCCCTGCAACGACATTTGATTTTCGACACCACACATCCACATAACAAAGGTTATACATTAGTGTCAAACAAGAGCAGTCAGTAGGCAGGTCATTAGGGTGGCTACAAAGTTCGGAAAAGAGCTTCAAGTTCTACACTTTTTTCCAGAGATGGCTGGCTGTGCCAGTAGGGTGGCTATAAAGTGAAGAACAGTACTACATCCGAATTCTTTGCACACCGCGCAGGGGCCTGCGGCTGAAGGCCGGCATCGCAGGGGGCAGCGTGTACGCTGAGGTGGCACCCACATCGGCAAGGCTGTCGTACCGCGGCCGCGCCCTCAACCGCGCGGCGCGCGTGTGCAGCACCGCGAAGGCGGGCCAGGTGCGGCGCTGCACGTGCGTAGTGCAGCCATGCACGCAGCCATGCGCTCATGCGCGCAGCCATGCACCCCATGCGTCCATGCAACCATGCAGCCATGGCCCCACGCCTCACTGCAGCCTCCCACGCGCCATTTGGCATGCGTCCATGCGTCATGCACCCATCGCATGCGCCCATGCGTCCATGCGTCCATGCGTCCATGCGCCCAGCGGCATGCATCCATGCGTCCATGCGCCCATCGGCATGCGTCCATGCGCCCATGCGCCCATGCGCCCAGCGGCATGCGTCCATGCGCCCATGCGCCCATGTGTCCCGCAGGTGTGGGCGACGGCGGACGTGTGGGAGGCTGCAGCACCGCTCGTGAACGACCTGCTGGCGCCCACGCCACACGCCTCCCTTGTGCTACGTGACGGCAGCGTGAGACAGATCCAGGGCGCTGCGCTGGGCATGTTCAAACGTGGGTGCGCCCCGCCTGCGTGTTGTGATTTTAATTCGAGGTTAGGCTTTATCTTCTCAGGCATTTGGAGTGGTGGGTTCCTTCTACCTCAGGTGTCTTCCTTAGGTGTCAGGGGCTGACCGTGGAGATCGAGGCTTCATCCCCAAGCTCCACCCCTATCTCATTGTTGTCGCTCTCTGATCCCTCTCTCATCCGTCTCCTCTGGTCTCACTCTGATCCCTCTCCTATCTCCTCTTTTGATCTCACTCTGATCTTGCCGCTCTGGCCTTCCCGCAGTCAAGGGGGTGTCGGAGGAGGTGGAGGTCGTGCAGTGCATGCTGGCCGCTGACACAGCTACCCTCATGTCAGATGGGCAGCTCATCCAGGTGAGACAACACACGTCCGTGTTTTGGAGGACACTAGGCTTGCGCCTTTGATTTCGATTCAAGTATGGGGGTTCAGGGTGTGGTGCACGTGCATTGCTTGGGGCTGCACGTGCATGCATGCATGCATGCATGCATACCTCCATGCCCATGCGTGCCTGCATGCACGCCGCCACAACCACAGCGGCCCCCTGGGCCTAAGCCGCATGAGAGACCGGGTTGCAGGTGCTGTTCCTGCGCTGGCATACCCCCAGACGTAGCAGGCGACACCCCTGCCTGAGATATACAGCCAAAACCCTACAACACCGGGGTGGGGGGTGGGGGGGCCGGGATGGTTTGGGTGTGGGTGAGGAGCATGCCACCCACCATGCACACTTGCCACATCCGCCGTCAACCTCCTGTGTGTTCTGCATGTCGTCATCGATGTACTGCACGTCATATCCCACACGGCGCACCGCACCTGTACTGTACCGCACCTGTACTGCATCTGTACTGCACCTGTACCGCACCTGTACCGCACCTGTACCGCACCCAGGTTCAAGGCATTAACGCGCTCACCCCCTCGTCCTCCTTCATGAGAGCACGGCATTCCAGCTCCAACCAGGTGGGCACTGCCTGCGCTGGTCACCTGATTCTGACTAGTGCCTGTGCTAGTCACTTATGTCTCATTTTGACTCATCTTGGTGCCTGTGCTTGTCCCTCTTTTCTTTCCCGTGTCTTATCTTGGTAGCGTATCTCGCACCTCACAGGGTATCTCATTTGGTGCCGGAATATATCTCAGCCTTGATCTGATTCTTCCTGAGTTATTGCTTTCTTATTCTTACTTCTCACTTCTCACTTCTCACTTCTCAACTCACTACTCACTTCTCACTTCTTTCTTACCGTGCATGAGTGCCACGACCCCCACCCCCCACCTCCCCCCGCGCAGGTGGCCATCCGGCTGCTAGACATCAGCCCAAGAGCAACCCCCACGGCCGCATCCATGTCCACTGCCCCCACGGGGCCCGCCATCGTACGCGACCCCGCCACCGGACTGCAGGAGCTTCTGCGGGCGGGGGCGTCCGTGTCCATGCCACTCATCAGCAACCGCCTCGATGTTAATGGGGGGATGGGCGAGGGTGGCGGTGGGGACATGGCGCGCACATCAGTGCGCTCCTCCCCCACCGCGCACGCCCACCTCGTGCTTCCCAGTCCTCCACCTGCAGAGCTCGCGTACGTGACGATGGGGGCAGGCAGGGGCAGCGGCAGCGGTCCTAGCTTGAACGGAAGCAGCTGCACCAAAACTACTGGTGTGTGTGTGCCAGGGCCGCTGCGTGCCGCGGCGCTACTGCCACTCGTCAGCGCGGGCGAAGTTATGGACACCGGCAATAACGCGGGTGTAACCGCCAACCGCGCGGTGTCCGCGTCGTCCGCGTCGGCGTCCTCTACATACACGTCAGTCACTGGGTACGGCCGCAGCGTGGGCTCGGCCTCAACAGGCTACGGCGGCGGCGGCTCAGCAACCACCGGTGGGGGCACGTCCTCAACAGGCAACACCAGTTCCAGGTGGGGCGCCAGCCAGGAGGTCTACATAGGCGGTGGGGGAGGCGCGGGTGCGGGTGGGGGTGGGGGGTTCGGAGCTTCAGTAGGCTACGGTGGTGGCTCAGCAACCAGTGGCGGCAGTGGCAACACTGGCGGGGTGCGTGGCAGGGGCGCATTGACCCCAGGGATCCAAGAATCAGCCGTGCAGCAGGGTCGTCTCATGGACGGCGTGGAGAGCCTGATGGGCACTGGGATGAGCACTCAGGAGCTGCAGGGGGGCGCCACAGCAGGCAACGGGGGCGCCGCAACAGGCAATGGGGGCGGTGGAGCGGCTGCGGCCTATGGCGTGCCCCCCAACCTGATTGCAGAGCTCCTGGCCAGCACCACGGTTGCTCCAGACAGTGTGCCCGAGGTGGGCGGTCGTGCATTCGGCTCAGTCACGTCGCTCTCCCCGCCAGAGCAGCTGGCGGGGATGATGGCAGATGTGCCCAGGGGCGCTCATGGCCTCATTGCCTCAGCTGCTGAATGTGCTGATGGACACACAGCAGGCGACGGGCACACACTCGATGGTGGTGGCAAAGGGATACGTGGCTCGCTCGGTGTGTCAGCCACGTCGCACGGCGTGTTTTCCACGGCGCCGGGCATGTCACCCGCATCAGCGACCGCCACCACAGCCATTCCAGTGCCCGCGCCCGCTTCACTTGTAGCGCCCGCGCTTGCAGGGCCCTGGGTTGCAGGGGCCGCGAGTGACGGGCCTCCCGCCTCCCCCTCTTCGTCGTCCGTGGCCCAGCATCGGTCACAGCCCCGTGCCCAGCCTATCGGTCCCCCGCCTGTGCACAGGAAGGGCAGTGGGGGGGGGCCTGCCCCAACCCCCGCCCGCACGCTGAACAGCAAAGGCATGGCGCTGCACATGCCACTGTCTGTGACTCTGCCGCTGCCACCGGGGGCACGGGTTGAAATGAATTCTGGGTCTGATGCTGGAGGCTACAGCGGGGTGGGGCCCGCTGGAGGTGTGAGCCCGATTAAGGAGGAGTGAGATGGCAGATGGGGCCCTTATGAGGCATGTGTTGCAATGGCTTGGGGTGTGTTGAGGAAGGGGCGTCTGCATTTGTTGCGGTGGCTTGCCCGTTGGAGTGTGCTGAGTACGAGGGTGCACTGGTGCACAGGGGCCTGTTTCAATGGTGGGGGACATGAAGGTCATTTGAGGCATTGAGGTGGCTGGAGAAACTGGAAGCGTGAGAGGTATGGAGGTGGAGGAAAGAATGGCGGCCTCTTATCTGCGCGCATGCCATTGGGGTTGTGAGTGAATGGCCCCTACTGCTTGTGGCAGTGCCCCACTTCAACACATCTTACTCGCTTGTATGAGCATTGCGTGCAAGGAGGGTGGTGCACATTGGCATGCTTGTACGTAGGTTTGCTGTGCACTGACTGAAAGCACCTCACATTGCACCTCACAAGCACCTCACATTACTGCACGGTTGAAGGGCATAGGAAAGGTGCTGTGTGTGTATCAGGGCGGCCCGCCGGCCCCCAACTCCCACTGTGTGGGTAATGCGGTCTCCGCACACACCACACCAAATCTGGAGCTTGAATGCTTGTGGGTCATTGGCAGGTGTGAGGGGATGGCCGGCGGCTAAGTACTTGCGGTGTGCTCGGCTCCTGCAAGTTATTTGGCTGGTGTTCTGCATTCACATGCAGTATACATGTCGATGCCATCACATGGCTGGCTGCCTATGCTCTGGTGACCCATGCATGACTGGTCCTTACCCTTGCGATCCATGTTTCTTGCTTTGGTGCTCCATGCATCGGTGGTCCTTGCCCTTGCCATCCATGGCTGGTCCTTGCCTTTGTTATCCATGCATGGCTGATCTTGAGATAGATAGATATACAGTCTACGCGCACGACCATGCGGTGGCAGCGTGCATCAAGGGAGGGGCTGAAATGGTGCCACCTAGACGCTCTAGGCGGCAGCGCAGGGCCCCCACCGCCGGCTGGTCCTAACTCATGTGATCCATGGCTGTTTATGCTTGGTTACCCATATGTGGCTGATCCTTGCCTTTGTGATCCATGGGAGGCTGTCCCTGCCCTGGTGATCTTCAAACTCCAGTGAGCCATGGGACGTGTTTCAAGACAGGGCCTGAACACTTGCTGACTAATTTCACGGTTTGCATGGCATGGCGGGGTGCAGTGTAAGCAGCTGATGATGGGTTGGGCACAATGCCGCGTATTGCGCATGCTGCTGTGGCTGGTTTTCTCATGTGCCTGTGCTGCGGGCCCCAAGCAGCAGAAGGAAAGGAGCGAAGGACAGGCAGCCTGCTCTGATGGGCATGTTCGGTGCTCGCTCACATCCCTAGGTGGTTGCAGCTATCGTGCTGCTTGCAGTGTGGGGGTGAGGGGGCAAAATACCGGGAAAATGGGTTGAGGTTGATTGGGAGGGGGGAATGGGCTTGAGAACAGGCAAGGCATTCCACTGAGCTCTGGCAGCTAGCAAGCTGTGGCTCTTCATGCTAAGCAGCCCATGACTGGCTGCAAGCGTGTGTAACATAACATGACAAATGTCGGAATGTGGCTGTTGTGGCGTGTATGCATGCGTTGGGGCTGCATGCATACCATGCGTGCCATGTAGAAGCCGTAGGCATACACGGCTGAGCAGTGCCATGCGCCTGTGATGCAGTGACTGTGCACGCTGCACTGGCAGCCGCGCGGTTATGTGGGCGCCTCCCAATCCAGCACATGTGCCCGGTCTTCTCACATGGTTTTGCCTACGCCAACACCACCGTGCTGCAAGCCATGCTTGCGCAACGCTGTGCAAGCCATGTGTCGCCACACCAGGACAAGGTGCCACCAGACCAGCGCATTCACCCAAGGAGGCCGCCCGGGAACGTGGTATCGAGTCCAATTGGGGCTGCCGCTCGTTGTTGCAAGCTTTGTGATGAGCTCCTGGTAATAACGTGCAAACCGGGTTCATGCCGGCCACGCGGCGATCATCTTATAAGCATGTAAGGAGCCGGTATATGTCTTAAAATGCCTGGGGTCTCTCCCCGCTGAGATCTGTAGGGCTGTCCGTACTGTCCGGCGCAAGCGGACGGAACTCCTCACCCAGTGTCTCTGCTGCTGCACACCGACATTGGTGTTCCAGTTGACTGCAGGGATAGCTGCAGCTGGGTTTGTTATCACGCGGGTTTGGGCAGCAACTGAAGCCTGCTGCTGGGCCGCGATAGCCAAGGAGCTGCGATGGACGCAGCCAACGTGAAGATCACGGTGGGGGGTGGGGCGAACGGCGCAACACCACGGCCCAGTGAGGGCGGGGACAGGCCTTCACGCAGAGCGCAGCTGAAGGGGGTGGGGTCCATGAAGCGGGATGCTGCAGCCAAGGTCATTCCCGACGTCTTCGAGGTGCGCGCTGCGGTGCCGGCTGACCTCCTGCCGACGGATTCTAGCAGATCAGCTGGGTGCATGGTGCTCCTGTCTCTGGGTGCATGGTGGACGAGTGTGCATGCTGCACATGCTTGTGAACCCTGGAGCGAGTTATGCACTTGTCTGATAGCTTAAGTGCTACACTGTGTTGGTGTTTGCGCCGTGTGCAGTTCAAAGGTGCGCTGTGGTGGGCACACACAGGCCCCTGTTGCGGGCAGGAGACGCGGCGTGCCCGTGGCACGCCTCTGCGCTTGCATATGGCTACCATGGCACACGGCCTGTGCACACCCACGATGCTGCCCACAGCCCCACACGATGGAACTACTGCAGACCTGCCAAGCTGGCTGGGCGTCTGGCTGGGTGCCTGCTGTTGTTAGTCTGCGACCCCGGGAGCTGGCAGGCGGTCCATAACTGACTGCACGCATACTTGTACTTGGTCATAGCTCCTCACAGCAACCACCGCTGTGCCTCTCATGCCCCCCCAGGGATCAACCTGTCTGACAAAGTCAAGGCGACCCTGAAACAATACGTGCGTGCTGTTATCATAATACCCTCATAATACGACGTAACCAGATTAACTATGATGGTAGCATGCATGACGATCATGCTGATAACCAGCTCCAGCATATAGTGTGCATACTGGTGCGGGTGGGCCGCTAGCATGTGTGTGATTGGGACCTTGCGGATTGCTGCAAAACCTTTGGCTTGCATTGAAGGACTGTGCGAGCAAGGCTGCGACTGACTGACTGGACTGATCAACTGCCTGATGGACTGACTGATTGTCTGGATCACTCGATGGCTGATTGGTTGACTGACTGGAGCATGTGTGCCCGGACCTCCTGAACCTTTCCATCTTTGCAGGATGTGAACGAGGACGAGCAGCTTGATGTGGGGGAGGTCACAGCTCTGGTTGAGCACATGATCAGCGAAGAGCGCCAGAACCAGCAACTCAAGTGGGCTGTCATCTTCCTGTCCGTCTTCACGTGCGTGCTGCTGGCCGGCATGTTTGGCCTGACATGGGCAGTGGTGTGGGCGATCAAGGACACCAAGGTCGACAAGGACATCGGTGTGCTTACGGTCAAGGGCGACGTGAACAAGGTGGTGCAGGTGGCCTCCTACGAGTACACAGTCACCAGCGGAGTGCTTAACCCCCGTGAAGCCAACGCAGCGACAGTAGGCAACACCACTGTCAGCAACCCCGTGCGCTCTGGGCAGTACCAGGGCGTGCGTCTGAGCTATTCGCCCCTGCTGGGCAGCGAGACCCTGATGGAGATGAACTACTTGGTGATCAAGGCTGGAGAGGGCGCCAATGCAAGCGAGCTGCTGGTCAAGGTGGACGGTGTGGCCCGGCTGCTGGACTTCAGCACCCGCTGGGGCTCTGTGGTCAAGATCGTGACCCCCTTGGGCACCATCTCCCTGTACGATGTGGATGACATCCGCTTCGACTCTGCCACTGCAAGCATCTTCGAGGAGATGGGTCTGGCCACTGCCAACGCCACTGGTGCTGGTGAGTACGTGGATCTGATACAGTACTTGACTGATTGATTGGTTGACTGGCTGACTGATTGACTGGCGTGCTGACTGACTGTGTATAACGGGCCATATCTGGCTGCAGCGTTATGTTGCATGCTCTACCTGCAAGTGGGGTGCTTGGGGTCCTTGGGTAATTGTGATGATGGGCTGGCCACCCAGGGTCCACCTACTCCCATGTGACCGTGACCTGCGGCTGATTACTATGCTGATAATTGGGGCTAATTACCGGGGTAATTACCGCCCGTGTGGGTACGCCCTTACTGGCATGCAGACAATCGAATGCAGTGCATCCCAGGCATGTAGGCCCACTACTAACATGTGGGGTGTGCATGCGCGCCTGGCCGCATGCGTTCTGTAGGTGGTCAGCGCCGTCTGCTACAGAATGGCAACCGTGGCCGCAACGCGCGTGCCGACGGTGCGTGCTGTCAACCACCTGCTTGCTTGTTCCTGGCTTGGTTCCTGGCTTCCTGGGATGCTTCATGCCTGCTTGCTCGCTGGCATCTCATGAAACCGATGTAGCTGGTGTAGATGTGCTTGCAGTACAGTTCTGGCAGTACAGGGCTTGCAGTGTAGCGCTGCCACATGCATTGCGGCCTGTGCATGTCTTGGAACACCGCATTTGACCACCCCACGTTGGACAGGCGTTTGCCCAGCTCTGTCCGCATGTGTGGTCATGTGTTCGACCTCCTGCTGGACCACACTTTTGGCCGGCACTTTGACCTGTACTGACCTGGCGTTGACCACATGTTTGACCGGCTTTGACCGCAGGCCTGTTCAACAACGTGGATGAGGACAGCGTGATTGACCCCACTATCTATAACTACCGTGACTCTGACTCCCGGGGCAATGCCAAGCAGAAGGCTGACAAGGGCCGCCGCGTGTTTGACCGGGCAGCCAATGGAGATGCGGGGGCAGAGGCCGCACTCGCCGCCACTTGGTCAGACTGGAAGAACAGCTACTACCAGGGTGCGTGCTTGCATGTGTGCTTTGTTTGGGAAACCCCGGACCTGGTGCTCGCCCTTGCACAACCCTTGAAGCCCTGAAACCTAACAAACCTCGGTCCCAACCCACTGCTAGCTCCTACCAGTGCGAGTGGATACAAGATACAACCCTGCCAGAGCACAACCGTACTGCGCTGAGATCGCAGGCCCTGCAACCCTTGGAACAGCCCTGCAACCCTTGGAATGGCCTCTGCCTGGCCCCTGTGATTGCAGGCAGGGGTGATGATGACAGCACAGTTGACCGTGTGCGCGGCCGGGATGAGAACTCACGCTACTCAACGTTCAAGAAGAACCTCAAGGTGGGTTGTTATTCTTATTACTGGGTTCTTATCCTTCGTTTTCACAAAGATGACGGCCTGGGTGAAGGCCAGCTATTAGATGCATGGAACAGCTGACTGACCGCACAGTGAACCGGACCAAGAACGGACCAACTATCAAGCCTGAATAACGACCCAACCGCCAACTGCCCAACCAAACGCAGACCGTGATGGACCTGAACGCCGACGACTCCAAGACGTGGATCTCCAACGGCAACGTGTTCATGGACATAGATATTGATGAGCTCCGAGGCCTTCACTCCCTTGATGGCAATGCCGCCGCGGCCGCCGCCGCGGCGAACGATCCCAACGTACAGAGGGGCTTCACGCCCGCCACGCACCACCACCGCTCGCTGCTGCAGGCGGGCACGTACGTCAACTGGTGGGACCAGGGCAAGGTCACAGCCGTGCGCGCACAGGGCGGCTGCGGCTGCTGCTATGCGTTTTCCGCGGTCGCTGCGGTTGAGTCCGCGTTCCTGATTGCATACAACCAGGGCCCCACAGGCGTGAGGCTCAGTCATGGCCAGGCTGCGTTCTGCTGTACCAAGGCACAGGCCACTGCCCTGGAGACCTGCTCACTGGCCAGCAGCTGTGCTGGAGGGGACTCAGGGGAGGTGATCAACTACGCATTCAAGGTACGTGTATGTGTGTACACATCGTAGATAGTTGGAGGCTAAATATACGGTATATTGACAAGCGTGCATGTAGCGGGCATGGGCTTGCACATCAGCTGCATGCGCTTATGACATGGCCATGGGCTCGTGTGTGTGCGTTGGTTACATCGTACGCCCATCATGGCGCATAGATGCCTGCCGCGAGACAGGATTAACACCACTTCGTGGGTGCTGGTAAGTAAACTGGCCCTCCATGTCACCTGGCAGCCGGCCATTCGTGTAGTGGGCACTCACCTTGCCAACCTTTGCACTTCCTACTCACTTTTCATTGACGACAAACCGCAGTCGGGCATCTCGGACGAGACCACCACATGGAACGTGGACCGCACGACCTGGGGCAATGGTGTGACCGTGGGCTGCAACCTCACTCCCTTCCCCGCCTACAAGTCCCAGGTCAGTTTGGAAGGTTGAATTCAGGGCCCCAGGGTTCACAGGTTCAGGGTTCGGAGCGGGGTCTAGGGTGTAAGCTGAATGAAGCTAACTTGTATAGCTGGCTTCAAAACTCACCATCCAACACCCTGAACCCAGCCGTGCCGGTGGTGCACATCTCAAGGACCCCTACCTCTCGTTCACAACCGTCTCAGCTCTGAGCGGACCGCCTGATGTTGGACGTACTGCCTGGGCCCCGTATGTACTGCAAGGTACCTGGTGTACTGCCCGACACTGGGTGTACTGCGTGACATCGTGTGTACTGCCGTACCGCCTGTACCACAGGCCTCCCAGCGCCAGGTCAAGCTCGCGTCGGGCGCCATCTGGGCTGGCGGCGCGACAGAGTCCTCCCTCATGGCTGTGCGTGCGCTGCCTACTATTTAGCCTGGGTTATAGCTAATATCAATGACATGCCAATGGTGTGATATAAGTCATATAACTAGCATTAATGGCAGGTGTATCATAGCCATCTGCATGCCGGAGCCGGATTGTGCTCGCCATCAGCTGAAGACGTGCGCTGCCTGCGCCACGCACCAAACCGCTGGCTTCGAGCTTTTTGCCTCAATCGTTGAAACCGTGCTCTAACATCCGGCTACCGGGCCTGCGGCATGTGTATATATATACTATATATCTATAAATAGAGAATATATATATATAGAGAGAGAGAGACACCGCCCAAACACACGCTGTGGTTACCTCATCCATCCGGGCTGCCTGATGCCTCGTATGCCACCATCTCCCTCCAGCCCCACAGCAGCCTCTCAAGCGGTTACGCGTGCTGCGCGTGAGCTGCCTGCCCGCTGCCTGCTGTACTCACGTTTAGGCGATGTTTCATATGAATCCTTAAATTCTTGAGACCTTGATTCCTTGAAACCTTGAAACCTATCCTCAAAACCTGGAATACCACTTGAATCCTCAATCCTCAAACCCTCAAATCCTCAAATCCTTGCATCCCCAAAGTGACATGTTGCACGTCCGCTCGTGCTGCGCAGCTCGTGAACACCGCTCCCGTGGTGGTGTACATCGAGGCGGCATCTGACCTGTACTTCTTTGGTGCCGGCATCTACGACGGCATCTGCGGTACAGCTGTGAACCACGGCGTGCTCCTCGTCGGCTACGACCGCCGTGGCACTGTGCCGTATTGGATCATCAAGAACAGCTGGGGCACCACCTGGGGCGGCAAGCCCACCACCACCACCGGCCTGCCTTACACAATGACCAGTGGCTACCTGTGGCTGAGAATGATTGGCACCGCTCTTGGCAAGTGTGGCATTCACAAGAACGTGTACGCCGTCCCTCAGAAGTTTGTGTCTGCATACGGCCTGACCCCGAACGCGCCGGCCACTGGCCACTAAAGCTTCCGTCCATTCCAATGGTCCAAGCTGGCCAGCTGGCAGCTCACAGCCAGCCACATGCACACGCTGTGGCCACGTCGATGCACATGCTTTGCGCGTGCACGAGCCAGCAGCCGGCTGTGGCGAGTACTAGACGCTAGCTGATCGCTGGTGCGACAACGGAGGGAAGGTGAGGGAAGTTAAGGAAAGCCATCCTCACGCGCAAACCTGGCAGTACAGCCATGGCATCCTGGCTTGATTGAGTACCTTGCGTACTGTATTGAACCAAGGGCCCGGCTCTACAGTGTGGCTGGCACGTGGATGGATAGCAGGGTGGGTATTTGCCTGGCTGTGGCTGGTCTCTGGAGCTGGGTGCTGCGCACTGCTGATTGCGCCGCAGCCTGAACAGCTGATCACGGCCAGTCTTGCCTAAAACAGTTCCGGCATAAGTCCTCTGGTGAGGGGGCATTGGTTTGGTCATAAGCAGCTCACGCACGGCACTGCCGGCTGCTGCTGGTGCTGTGCGCTGACTGGGCACTGCCATGCATCTCAGGAGCTGGGCTACTGCTGCCCTGCTTACCTTTGTTGATGCCTTTGATAAGCAGGCCCACAACGCGCACCCGCCTGGTCGGTCCTTTAGTCTTTGGGGGCGCGAGACGCTGAAAAGGACTCTTGATCCCCACAACGGCGTTCGGATGCATGAATACAGCGACACCCAGGTGGCTGTGCGTTTGCATGCACCAGGCACATGCACGGTGGTGCACGTGGAGGTACTAGGCGGCGTGTGCACCCCTTGTACAGGGAGGCCCTTGGCATGTAGTGTGGGTTTGGGCGCATTTGGGGTCCTTGCAGTCTTTGGAAAAAACAACGCAGGCTCAGTGCTGGATAGCAGTGTGTGTGTGGAGGGGTGCGCACCACCCAAATGCGGGAGCAAGGGGTGGGGGCCACCAGACACAGTTCCCATACTTGAGCCACCCAACTCTAGCAGGCCTAAGGCATCCAGCCGATTTCATTACAGTCTAACTCACGTGTTTCGGCGTTGCTGCGCTCTTGATTCAGTGCCATTTATAAATTGGGGCCAGGTTACATGTGCGCGCGGCGCTGGGGTTGCTTGCTGGCTTTGTTTGTGTGCGCGCTGCATGGGAAAAGGCGGATCAAGCTTCCTCCTCTTACCCACGTTAAGAGTGCAGACAGCGCGGGTGCTTGCTGCAGACCTACCACCCTGGCCATCTGGTCAGAGGCCAAGGAAGGCAGTGGCATGCACATCCAAATGCTGTCTGCCTCTGCCTCCATTCTCTTCCTGCCTTTCCAGGGTATGCATAGTTCACGGTGTTTCCATCATTTGGGTTGTGCGCGCTGTGAGCTAAAGGGAAGGCCAGATTATGTATAGTAATATAGCTCTACTGAATAGTTTGTGTAGCACCTTGAGAGGAGGAGGTGTTCAATGCATGAACTGTGAACTGCTTTGCAGGGCTGTCTGCGTGTCAGCAGGATTGATAAGCTGTGCAGGGCTGCTGGTTTGGTGGCCAGCTAGCAGCTGCTGCCAGTATGCACGCACATGGTCAGGTAAACATTTGCTGGCCTCTACCTTGCTTACCTACACTGTAATGTACAAAAGATATTCCCTGCACAAGCTGAAGCTCGACTGGTGCTGCCTCTGTGAACTATAGATGCATACAGTGTATGTGCATGCGTTGTGAACGAGGATAAGAACAGGTCAGTGTACGAGCACACACGTGTGCTCGGAGCAGTGGAGCACATGCTGTGCCCCAGAAGCTCATGCTGGTGCTGCAGCCAGCCTGGTGCAGTTGGAACCCTGCTAATCCAGATGACACACACGTGCCCCTGCGTCTTGGTCCTCTTCACAAACTGCAAGTACAGGCAGTACAGTTGTCCAGGGTTCTCATGGGGGCATTGATGGCGCCAGATGTACAGTGCTGATGATCATCTTCAGCGACAAGGATTCAACCTTGACATTGAGGGACATTGAGCTGACTTTCAACCGTCTTAGTTGACAATGCCGGCGTGCCCTTGTTACTGGTAGGCTGGATTTTGGCTGCTTTGCAGCCAAAAGGCATGAGCCAGCGCTTAAGCGAGTCTAATTACCATCGTTTGGTGATGCAGGGGTTGTGGCACCCCTGCAAACAGATTCAACTGGGCTTTCATTGTAGCCGCATTCATCGCTGCTGCAGTGCTCATCGGCGTGGGAGCTGGAAAGGTTGGTGGATTTGCTGCCATGTGGGATGGGGCCAAAGGGTTGCCAAGTGGCGAGGCGAGCTGAAGACGCAAGGCTTCTGTCTCGTTCGCTGAAAAATGGCACATGCGTGTCGTCCATGCGAGCCATGCCGGTCGACCATGCAATGTCAGTCCAGACTCGCTGCATGACTGTGAGGGGCAGGCAGCATATGGACGAGCCTGCCTGCACTCACTCTATCTCTCTCGCCTGACTGCAGGGAGCACCATGCTTCCGCAAGTACAAGGTGTGTTTTTGTTTTTCCAAGGAGACAGCAACAGGGGCCGGGGTAGGGGGGCTTGGGCTGGATGGGCCCTTTTGGCTGGAGCTTGGTGGCTGGGAGATCCCGGCACAGGCACACCGCACGTGCACGGCACCTGCTGATTAGCCAGCCGTGTTACTAGCTTACTACTCAACACACGTCAATGCCGTGAAAGAGTCAGGGGCTCGCAGGGTGGTGTGCTAAGTTGAAGTTATGCATAAGCATCTCGATGCTCAGCACCACACCACCAGCCCCTGGCATCCACACCTGTACTGCGTTTGTGTGACTGGGTGTGTCCTCACACTCCAGGACTGCATGGACGCGTTTGACGACGCGAGCTTCTGCCGCAACTATGTGGACATCGTTTACGATTGCCCCATCAGGACATACGCGGGTCTCATCATTGCAGGGGCTTGCCTGCTCATATTTGGCATCCCCATCATGATGGGCTACTTCTGTTGCTGCGCACAGAAGCCAACACAGACCCAGCCAGTAGCAGGCGGTGTCGTCATGACCACCTACCCCACCCCCAATGGCAACCAAGTCATCGTGGCCGCGCTGCCTGCACAGCCGCCCTACCCCTACCTACCGCCCAACAGCGCGGCCTACCCCCAACAACCATACCCGCCGCCGTACGGCACGCCACAGCAGCCGTACCCGCCCCCCGGGCAGTACATGCCCCCACCTGGGCAGTACCAGCAGTATGCCGGTCAGCCACCAGTACAGGAGTATCCCCCCGTGATGGCGCAGCAGGGGCCATCGGCGGGCTTGCATAGCGAAGCGCCGGCTGAGGGCGTGCCAGTGCCAGGGGGTGGTGGGTATGCCGCCGTGGCTGCAGTCGCAGCCGCCAAGTAAAACTCATACAAGAAGGTTTGCTTCAAGGTCATAGGCTTGCTCACTTGCGAGCAGGAGAAAGTTGCATTGCAGGAGCCTGGTTCACGGAGGAACCATCACAGGGTCCTGGTCAGCTTTCATGAAGGGCTCGCTGCATTGACAAGGAGGATCCCTGCCCCAGCATGGTGGGGCGCATGGCGTATGCATGACAGACGAGTGGGGCGCATGGTGTATGCATGACAGACGTATGCATGCATGAGAGCTACAGCTGAGGGGGGGGGGTCAGGATTACATGAACATGGCAACAAGGTCTGCAGTTCGGGCAGTGCGGTGTGTAACTGTAATGCATTCTGCAGCAGCATAGTCTGCAGTGCAGTAGTGATGGTGTTTAGGTACGACTGTCAGGCTCCGGCATGCAGACACATCTGTGACACGCCGTGTTATTATTATTATAATCTGCAGTACGGCTCGCAGTACAGGAGCTGTGGTGTTGCCTGACAGTCATTTCAAGCGCCTGCAATCAATAAGTCTGGGATGCACACGGCGCAGGCAGCCATACAGTGGGCAAACCAAGGACAGGGCGGGGGGGAGACTTGTTAATGACTGCGAGAGGGGCACAGGGGGCAGGCCCCTTGCCTGGCTCTTGCCTAGCCTAGCTCTGGACTCTGTAGCACAGTAGCAAGGCACCAGTGCGGATCCATGCACCGGCATGTCATCCAAGGCAGGCTGTTCGTGATTCATGCTATGATTCAAGCGTGGTTCATACTGTGGTTCATGCCATCGATTGCAGGCAATCCATTCATTGAGGACGGAAGGCATGGGCAACACAAGCCGGGGCCTCAGTGCTTCAAAGTCCTCCTTTCTATCTGTGCTGCGTGCTGTGTCACAGTGTCAGTGTGTTCTGTCTTGCAGAGTTGCAATGCAATATGTCTAATGAAACCTGGAGGATGGAACGTGTAAGATAAAACCTGAAGCTGGAAATGTCCAAGGCGAGCATCACAGGTTGTGGGTGGCATGGATGGGAGGCCATGCAACATGGGACCGACGCATGGGGCCCATCCATGGTGTGGCTCGTGTCAGGCAGGGCTTCTCCGCCTGAGGCGGCCAAGCAGCTCTGGCAGCAACAGGCTGACTGCATGGATGTGTGTGATGCAGGCTAGGAAGCTGGATGACTGACATAGGCTCTGGCTTGGCGTACATAGACAAATGGCTCACACAGGGCAGGCACGTGCAGCATACTGACCTAGAAAGGGGAGGAGCAGCAACATCGTTACACACATAGTCAAGTCAGCCGAACGAGCAGCAAACGGGGAAAGTGTCAGCTGTGCTGAAATGTGAGCACACGCAAGGGCAGCAGAACGACTACTCAACTCAAGCACACATTCATCTGTCAGATAGTACAGCAGCAGCCAAAGGGGATGACCATCAAAGTACTGAATCATCTGTGGGTGTCGTCTGGTATACCGGAGCCATGTGGATACACATGCGCCCAAGCACACCAACCACACACCTGCCAAGTACCAAACAGTGTGCAGGGGCCTTGCATGCCGAGCAGGCCTTGACTGGCGCTGAAGGCTAATGTAACAACAACAACAGGGGCCTTGCGGGGACCCTTCGGCTTGACCCCGCAAGCCAGGGTCAGGGCCAGCCAGACCCTGACTTGCGCCTTTGTTCATGTTATAGACAGCTGTGCTCAAAAGGAGAGAGCAACATACAACCTACAGGTACTCACATGTCAGCTGTTGGTCACTGTCAGCAAAGCAGGTTTGGCTTCAACACCGTCAACCATACATGCCACAGCCCAGGGTAACCCAGCTTCCTTCATATGCCGGGCGCACCGCAGCAAGCGTGGCGTTGTGTGCACCCCACCCACCCAACAGCAGTCGTCTCAAAGGAGACGGAGAGACTGCCATGCCGAGTCAAAGACCATGGGCATGCAACCGAGTGTACCCAGCACGCCACAAGCCTGGCTATCAAACACCACCCTTCCAGGTACATCAGGGTACCTTGTCATGAGCAGTACAACCCTCCGTGCAGTACAACTTTCCATGCAGTACAACTTGCCGTGCAGTACAACTTTCCATGCAGTACAACCCTCCTCCAACCTGGCAACCCCAGCAGCCCATCCACCCACACAACAACCAACCAAACGGCCCAGCTTCATGCGCGCGCGCGCTCTTCAACCCCACAACCCGCTACTGACTAACACAAACAGACCTGCCCAACCAAGCGGCCCACGTTCCCCAGCCTGACGGCTGCATGGATCACTTGCCTGCGCATGGCCTGGATGGGATCATGCACCCAGCCAGACGCATGCGATGAGGCTGTTCAAAAGGAGCAGCCACACATTCGCGCGAGGGGTAGCGTGGCAGTGTGCGGGATGAGCCCCACAGGGCCTGTGGGAAAAGGGCCGCAGAGGACATGGGCTTTGGCTACACCCACCCCCCTACCCACCCAACAGAACTATACCCCTCGCAGACCCGGTGGTCAAGCTGCACGCAGGAGCCTTGAGCACCCTTCTAATCAAATCATGAACTAAAGCCCAAAAACTGGGGGGATGAAGTTGGGTGGGACATGCCCATGCCCGGTGCACAGCATGGACAGGCCCCTCCCTCCCCCTGCACTCCATCACAGCGAGCGGTGCAGGAGAACAGCACATGCGCCAGCACCAGGAACCGTCACTCAAGTCCTTTGAAACTAACCATGTGGTTACCACGGGCTGCATACCCCTGCTCAGTGCGTGTTTGCCAGCGCACACGGCATGGTGGTGTTGGTAACGCCCCGTATGGTAAACCGCCCTCCGTCGTTTCATTTGTTTGGCACGTGCACAGCACGTCATGTCAACTCCAACCCCCTGGTTTCTGGACAGGCCCCTCACACGTCCCTGTAGAATACCTGGGACCCCATGGCAGGCTGCAAGGTTGGGGGTGGGGGTTGACATGAACAGCGCCAAGAAACACATGCCAGCGTGCACGCCTGCCGCCCCAGCTATTTCAGCTGGTGGGCGCCCCATCAGTTTCAGTGCACACCTACTCACACTAGCCGCTTGTTGCACCACTGCCACGCCTGTTCAAGGGAAGCAGTCCAACATCCCAAGCCCCACTGCAAGAAGGGGATCGCTGATCGCCCTTAGACGGCGTTGGGGGCGAAGCCGTAGGCATTGCTGAAGGAGCGCTTCACCTGGTATGCGTACATATGGACCCCACACTTGCCAGGGCCATCACCAATCATCCTCAGCCACAGGTAGCCACTGGTCAGCGTGTAAGGCAGGCCGGTGGTTGTCGTGGGCTTGCCGCCCCAGGTGGTGCCCCAGCTGTTCTTGATGATCCAGTACGGCACAGTGCCACGGCGGTCGTAGCCGACGAGGAGCACGCCATGGTTCACAGCTGTACCGCAGATGCCGTCGTAGATGCCGGCACCAAAGAAGTACAGATCAGATGCCACCTCGATGTACACCACCACAGGGCCATAGTTGACCAGGGTCATCAGGTTGGCCTGGGACTGGCCACCACCCCACACGTAGCTCTGTGACAGTTTGACCTGGCGCTGGGCCGTCTGCGGGGCGGTACGGCAGTACACTGGGTGGTTAGGCAGTACAAACAGCACCAGGCAGTACACAATATGGCATTGGACCAGCACCAGGTGGTGCAGCCATGTCCCCATCAGCCAGGCGACAGCTATTCAACACTCCTTGCATAGATGTGTGAAACCGAGAGGCTCTCCTCCCTGTATTGGTTTCATTGCTTGCCTGGGATTTGTAGGTGGGGAAGGCGGCGGTGTTGCAGGGTTGGGTCACACCATTGCCCCAGGTCGTGCGGTCCACGTTCCATGTGGTGGTCTCGTCAGAAAGGCCGGACTGCGGTCGGCGGTTCAATGTTTGCAGATGGAAAAGCATCGGGTGAGGCAGGGAGGTGGTTTGAAGGCCAGCAGCATCAGCTCCTAATTCAGCTCGCATGAAAATAGATTCCAAATCCAGTTTCTGGCAGTCGTTCATTGGTGCAGTTGTGCATCATTGGCGCTACGAGCAGATACTAGCGTATGCAACTCCATGCATTCCAAACCGCCTTTTTCTGACGTGCATTGCGGTCAAGCCATTGCATGCAACTGGCCATTTGTGCAACTGGGATGCCTCGCCAACCCTGCGGCTGGGCGGTACTGCAGATCCCCGGGCGGTACTGCAGATCCCCAGGCAGTACAACTTATCCCTGCGCGATACGACAGATCCCCAGGCAGTACAACAGATCCCCGAGCGGTACGACAGATCCCTGCCCCCCCCCCCCCACCTTTGTTGCGTAGTCGATGAGGTCGCCGGCGCTGCCGCCCGCGCAGCCGCCACCGCTGCCGCAGCAGCCGAGAGCCGTGGCCTGAGCCTTGGTGCAGCAGAAGGCACCCTGGCCGTAGCTGAGGCGCACGCCGGTGGGGCCCTGGTTGTACTGAATCAGGAACGCAGACTCCACAGCGCCGATGCCAGAGAACGCCCAGCAGCAGCCGCAGCCGCCCTGCGCGCGCACGGCTGTGACCTTGCCCTGGTCCCACCAGTTGACGTACGTGCCCGCCTGCAGCAGCGAGCGGTGGTGGTGGTGTCCGGCACCTTCCGTCCGGGTCTCCTGCGGGAATGAAGCAGGCGGGCAGCGCATGGTTTGGCACGGCGAGCGTGAACCGATTATATCACATTCCACAGTTTCAGGCAGGGCCACTGGGTGCAGTAGGGCTTGGAATGCCAAGGTAGATTCGAGCATGGATCCCGCTTCTGATCCTCCTGCTAGCTCGCATTGCAGCACCAGCTGGTGAGGCGTGGACCTGGAAGCAGGGCCATCGGCATGATGAGACCAGCAGCCCCAGACTAACATAACCCAGACGCACAACAGAGGCGTGACGCATCGTGCTTGCACAGTTAGCTACAAGCCTATAATGAATGTTGCTAATCCTGTCTCGCAGCAGGCATCTATGCGCCATGATGGGCGTACGATGTAACCAACACACGCAGTTGGCGCAACCCGCGCCACTGACAATGCCTCTGTCTCATGCCACACACGTGTCGCATCCAGGCTCAACCCCTCAGCCTTTTACCAACACCAGCGCAGCCCCTGACCCTCGGACGCTGGCGATGGCGTGCATGCCACCATGTCTAGGGCTGGTCCGAACAGGGTAAGAACATGCGCAACGGCTTGCAGGTGCCTCTCTGAGCTGCAATGGTAACGAAGATATTCCACCGCCCCAAGTATACTCACGGCTTCGGCCTTAGACGCAAGCACTGCTGCGGCGTTGCCTGACAGCGCGTGCAGGTTGATCAGCTCTGAAATGTCGGTGTCCATGAAAGCATTGCCGTTGGAGATCCAGCTCTGCGTGTGTAGTGATCGCATCATTGACAATCAGTACATCAGGGGCTCATCACACAGTTGACTTGACTTGCTACAGGGCTTCCCATTCGGGTGCTGTAATACCTTAATCATTAGACAGAGCCCAGATGACAGCAGCTGATATGGGCAGCTGGGACCCCAATCTGCCGCGCCCCAACCTACGCCCCCGGCTGATCCCTGACTGCCTGCTCCGATCACAAGAGGTGGTGCTGTATGGCTACCAGGGTGCAGGCCCCTCACCTTGGAGTCATCGTCATTGTTGTCCAGGATCAGCTGCAAGGTCAGGAACACAGCAGGGAGCAAAGGGAAGAATGATGATGGGTGCATGTTTACTTGAACGCGTGATCATGCAAGATCTGGGAAGATCTGTGCTCAATGGTATGAGCTTGAATCGCTGGACAGCGCTGTGTCACCAACTTCAGCATGCAACGTCACTTCATCTCCCGCAACGGCAGTTGGCGTTTGCCCAGCAGCAGGCTGTCATGGGTGGGTGCAGGTGATGACAGTATCTCAGGTGTTGCTAACATGATGGGCCAACACAATGTACTAAACTGAGCAGGCGGTATCAGGTTTTGTATTCATGTACGCTATACAAGCTGTCTACAAGTGGTTTACACGTCAAGCTGTACTGTGCTTGGTCATAATGTGTGTTGTAACCACCTTGAGGTTCTTCTTGAACGTTGAGTAACGTGTGCCCTCATCCTTGCCCCGGCTGGTATCCAGGGTATCAGAGTCACCTGCATCATGGCACAGAGCGCTGGGCTATCAGATCTGGCGTGCAGGTGTGGAGACGGGTAGATGAGCTGGGCTTGCGTGCAAGCGTGCACAGCTACCAGTCATGCGTGCGAGCATGCTTTGAGCCTACGCTGTGCACCTGCAATAAACAGAGCACATGCCGGCTTCATAGCGATGCTTGTATGGCATGCACATGTACATCTGCACCGCCTGGGCACTGTAGGCTTGCCTGCCACCTACCAGCGTAGAAGTTGACCTTCCAGTCAGACCATGCTGCAGCGATCGCAGCTTCTGCACCTGCGTTGCCATTGGCCGCCTTGTCCAATGCCTGCTTGCCCTTCTGAGCCTTGCCTTTGGCCTTGCCCTTATCGAGGCCGCTGTCCTGGTAGTTGTAGATAGTGGGGTCAATCACAGAGCTATCATCTACAGTGTTGAAGAGTGCTGCAGACAAGAGTGGGGGATGTGTACAGGGGGTGGTCAATCGGGCAGGGCAGGTGGCTGGTGGAAAGCAAAGGAACGCCAGTCAAATGGGGTCAAGGGCCCTGAGGATTAAAGCTGCAGGATTGTGTGCACAGCTCCTGTGGCAATGCTGCAGTGATTGTGCGCTTAGCTGCAGTGTGTCTGCTCGACCACTGCAGGCAGCAACATCTTTGCACTTGCCCAGCGCCCATGAGCACCCACCCACCATCAGCTGAGCCCTTCTTGCCGTTGCCATTGCCGTTACCCTGCATCAGGCGACGGCCAGTGCCACCAGTGACATTGGCAGTGGCCAGACCCATCTCCTCAAAGATGCTTGCAGTGGCCGAGTCGAAGCGGATGTCATCCACATCGTACAGGGAGATGGTGCCCAAGGGGGTCACGATCTTGACCACAGAGCCCCAGCGGGTGCTGAAGTCCAGCAGCCGGGCCACACCGTCCACCTTGACCAGCAGCTCGCTTGCATTGGCGCCCTCTCCAGCCTTGATCACCAAGTAGTTCATCTCCATCAGGGTCTCGCTGCCCAGCAGGGGCGAATAGCTCAGGCGCACGCCCTGGTACTGCCCAGAGCGCACGGGGTTGCTGACCGTGGTGTTGCCAATGGTGGCTACGCCATTACGCCGCTGATCCAGTACCCCGTTCGTGACTGTGTACTCGTAGGAGGCCACCTGCACCACCTTGTTCGCGTCGCCCTTGACCGTCAGCACACCGGTGTCCTTGTCGACCTTGGTGTCCTTGATCGCCCACACCACAGCCCATGTCAGGCCAAACATGCCGGCCAGCAGCACGCACGTGAAGACGGACAGGAAGATGACAGCCCAGCGCAGCTGCTGGTTCTGGCGCTCCTCGCTGATCAGGTGCTCAACCAGTGCAGTAACCTCACCCACATCCAGCTGCTCGTCCTCATTCACATCCTGCAAGACAGGTGGTAGGGCACATGTCGGCAAATGATGATAATAATAATAATAACAATAATAATTATAATAATATTAGGGCGTACTCACACGAGCGGTAATCACCCCAATAATTAGCCCAGCAAATAGGGGGGTAATTGCCCGGTGTAATTGTTTTGATAATTATCGGTCGCTCACACGGTAATTACTGTCGGTAATTCTGGGCGGTCCGTCTGCATGCAATCATGCTCCCAGAAGCGCAGGTTTGTGATTCTGTTGAGTTTGTGTGCTCAAGGGGGCTAAGTACTGCTGCCCACGTGTGAGTGCAGAATAGTTACCCTTCAGTTATTAGCTCCAGCAATTAGCCTGCGGCTAATTATTATGCTAATAATCGCGGCTAATTACCGGGGTAATTACCGCCCGTGTGAGTACGCCCTTAATAACACGGCGTCGGCAAATGATAATCAGCTGAATCAAAGCTGAAACTGGAGCAAACAAATATTCATGAAACTGAAGCAAGCGCAGGTCAGGATGGCACTCACGTATTGCTTCAGGATCGACTTGACCTTTTCAGACATGTTCTGACCTAAAAGCAGGAAGTGAGGGAGGGTGTGTGTGTGTGCGTTGGTCAGTCGCACGGCTGTTGGGTGTGCACCAGGAGCAGACATGTCAGGCACGGTGAGGATAGGGAGGATGGTGGTGCTTGCACGGGATGAAAGCCGTGGTGCTTGCTTGTCATGCAAGTCATGATGCTTGTGTGGCATGCAAGCCGTGGTGCTTGTGCAGCATGCAAGCACATGGGGCTTGCACGGGATGCAAGCTGTGGTGCTTGCACAACATGCAAGCCGTGATGCGTGCGCGGGATGCAAGCCAGGGTGAGGGACATCGGATCCCAGCACGCAGCAACACTGCAGCAGCGGCACGCATGCAGCAGCATGCACACATGCAGCGGCTGTGTGGACGGCTGCAGATGGGAGCGTGGAGAGGTTTGGGGGGAAGCAGACAATGGCATGGGCTGGCAACCCGACATGATGTTTAATATGCATGATTTTAATACGGCTGCAGGCTGTAGGTGTGGTAGGAGGCAGCTTTGACATGGCGCAGCTGTGACGTGGCACAGCTGTGACATGGGGCAGCTGTGGCCAGCGTGTCCCATTGGTCCACCATGACTTGACAGGTGTGCTTACGCGCCCAGCAGAGCGTGCAAGGGTGCTGTGGCAAAGTGGTGGTTGGTAGGGTCTGGCCAGCGTGACCGGACCATAATGGCCATGTGGGTGCCAGCTCATGCCATGCCGAAAGATTCAGGTAATCGCATGGGACACCGGTACAAGGCCGATCATCACGAACCTTTCAACTGCGAGCGGCGTAGTAAAGCAGCACAAGCCGTGAGTCATTGGTGTTTGAAATGCGATGGGCAAACTTCTGAAACCCTGGAACCAAGCTTGCAGCACTACAGGACGCATTCAGCCTTTCCGCCACCTAAGGGGCGGCAGAGCCCATGCAGCGCACCTCGAAGACATCAGGGATAACCTTCAGGGCACCCTCCCGCTTCATGGAGCCCATGCCCGCTTTGAGCTGGGCCCGGCGGGAAGGCCGATCGCTCCCAGCCTCGCTGGGGCGCGGGGGTGACTGGTCCACCCCCAACTTGATGGCAATCTGCCCATTATTGTCGCCCATCTCCACAGGTCTACCTGCACCGTAGTAACAGACCCACAAGAAAAGCCGCTCTCAATGTGACTTCGTATATGTGTGTGCGCCTGCCATAAGCTGTGAGTGAAGACGCAGGGATCCAGTTTGCACACCTTCCTGTAAATTGGCCGCCTGTAGCGCGTCTTGATAGCTATGTCGTGTCCGTCAATATGCACACACACAATGGCTTTCGGGAGTCGTTTGTCACAGCTGAAGACCGGCACCGGTCATTGCCGGCAAGGTTGAACCGGGGGTGAAGGGGTGTTGTCGGACTTCCGACGTATTCAGGGGGCGAGGCCAATTGAATGCACTAGCTACTTTCTCCTCCTTCCCTGACCATGGAGCTTTAGGGCAGGTGGTGTACTGCCTCCTGGGCCGCTGGGATTTGCAACAAACGAGAAGGTTGACTACCCGTCACGGCCATGAAACAAGGTCTCGGAGCTGTCCTGGGCGTGGGGTGGGAAGTGAACGGCAAGCGCTTTGCGAACTTTGGATGTGGTGGTAAAGCTGATGAGGCTGGTGTGCCGCAGGGACACTGCACAGCACAGCTCTACGCATGGGGCAGACCCGCGCGCACCATCCCCCTGGTGCTGTGGCCTTTGTCCAGAGCCTGGTGGGCAGGGCCTGGTGGCAGGCACTGCGCTTGCCTTCTGCATTGCGGTGACAGGACACTGAAGTGGTACATACAGCACAGCCACGCAAGCAGCCTCGCACACCAAATTTGGCACAGCACTTAGCACCCTGACAGCAGCCACACGCTGCATGCTGTGGCTGGCCTGCGCTGGGCCCATGATCTGCGCCATGGGTGCATGGTTCTCAGTGCAACTCGGCTTCGGCAGGGCATTACAGCAGAAGCACATAACAGACGCACATTACAAAAGGACAAACCTTCAACACCAGCTGTGAAACGGCGTGTTATTGTTATTATCACATCAGGACATGACAGCAGGACAGAAAGACACCCAGGTGCCCAGCTCACCAGCATGCAAACGATACAGAGACATCAGCTCATGCAAGCTCATGCAAGCTCATGCAAGCTCATGCAAGCAACGCAGCAGGAGCAGCTCATTATGCATGCATGCAAGCTCATCAGACGCCCATATGCGCATGATGCACGCATAAAATGTGTCCCAGCCTCGAGCCAACCGGCACCACCTTTTTTCGGTTTGTTGGGAGAGGAAAGAGCTCAACCATGTGGAGAGGAGGTCAACCATGCACATTCAATGAGTCTTTCACACGCATTCCAGCGCATGGAGATAAGATAAGGAATGGCCGGAGGCATGGCTTCAAGGGAATCAGTGGCCTGCATCCATCTTGCGCCCACCTCGTCCAAATCAAAACACCAGGCATCACACTCCACCCCCCATAACCGAATGGCGGCGTGTTACACATAACACGTAACAGGGGGGGCGGGCACACTCATACACTTCTTGCACGCACGATTACACCAGCAGTCACACGCACACGATCACAGCAGCAGTCACACATGCACGATCACACCAGCTCAGCTCCACGCCTGTGTAGGTGCTGGCATCCCCATGCCAGCTGCTGGAGCCAGCATTCCTTCAGGCTTACTCACAAACATGCTGCCACCCACTACTTTGGCAGCCCCTGGCAGCTGCTGGGCCCCCACCACCCTGGGAGGCAGCTCTGATGCCCCACGGTCAGCCTTCACGATGTGTGCTCGAATATCTGCAGGGGAAGACAGTGAAGTGATGGCACTGACTCCACTGCTCATTGCTCCACCATGGCCACGGCCCCCCGGGGCCCCCAAGCCGGCACGCCCCAGGCCCCCCCCTACACCCATCCCTGCAGCACCTGCACCGCTGGGTGGCATGGTGGGCACGCTGTGCACGCTGCGCACGTCGGCGGCTGCCCTGTGTCTGTAGTGCACGTCACCCGCCACATCAGCATCTGTGGCTGTGGCCCCATTGCGTGAGTTGATGCCTGGGAGTTGTAGAGTGTTCCTGGGTGCGCGGCTGCCATGGGAGCTGTCATGTGCGTCCAGCGCGGCCCCGGACAGACCAGAGGGCGCGTACAATGCCCCGCCAGCAACTGACGCGCCCGCCAGCAGCTTGTCCAGTTTCTGGCCGCCGCGGAGGTAGCCCGCGTGGTCGGTGGACGGCCCGCGGCGGCTGCGTGCAGGTGCCTGTTTAGGGCCTCCAACCTTGTACGCGCCAGCCCCCAGGGCAGACAGGTGGAATGACGCCCCATGGGCGTCCTGTGCGGCGCCGTCGGCCCCGGCTGCCGTGCCACCTGCTGGGTGGTGGGTGCCGGCCTGCATGCTAGGCAGCGGCACGCTTCCATGTGCAGAGGCGGAGGATGCTTCAGGGCTGAGCGCCCCGTACACATCCACAGTCGTGGACATCACACGAGCCTTCAGGTTGGGCTCATGGCTGCCGTTCTGAACACCTTGGGCCCTGCCCCCACCGGCGGCTTTGCCGCCAAGTGGAAGACCGCCCCCTGCAGCCACCCCCAGGCCTCCTGGGGCCAGCAGCGCTTCGCTGCGTTCCAGCAGGGCTTGAAGCTGCAGCGCAGCCGCACTGCTGCGCGCCACGCCGGGGGGTGACGGGGCGGGCCCGGGCACCGCGGCCGCACCCCCCGGCGACACCGCCCCACTACCAGTTCCAGCAGCTCCAGCCTTGGCAGCGGCGCCTGCACCGCCCCCTGCGGCCTTTCCATTGGTTCCGGGCACGGATGAATGCTCGGGGTGGAGGCCTGTAGTGGCCGCCACCGCTGCGGCGGCCATGGCGGGTGCTTGGGTGCCTGCAACGGCAGCTGAGACCCGCAGCAGCGAGTCCCGGAGCGCGGCCAGCTCCTTCCGCAGCGCATAGTTTTCGGCGCCCAGCACCTCATTGTGGTTCTGTACCGCCTGCAGTACACAAGGCGGCAGTACATGGGCGGTACGGTGTCAGTGCTGCACAGGTAGCCACGCTGTGGTTTGATACACTTTTATCATTGTGTGATGTCTGAAGATGTGTGGTACAGCACAGGGGCGGTACATGTAATGCACAGCAGTACCCGGCAGTACATGCAAGTACACGGCCTTGCGCAGCAGTGCGCGGTCAGCTTGACAACACTGGAAGCGCAACTGCAACAAACGCCCCACGCACCTGCAGCTGTGCCGTGAAGACCTTGTTGTCAGAGATGAGCTTAGCCGCCATTTCAGCACGTGCCATGTCACTCCTCACGATCCGCTGCTTCAGGTGAGCCATGTCAGCGTCTGCCCAGTTGCGGGCCAGCCGCTCGTCGGGGGCCTCGTTATATGCAGATTCCAGGCCACCCCCACACTTGAGGTCACGGTCCTGCAGTGCGTCTGTGCGCTTGCGCACCTGCAAGTACGGGGAAGGAGTTGTTAAGATGATATGCTCATAATACTAGCAATATACTCAGATGATAGGTAAACTAGGCTAAGTAGGTAAGAGTTAGGGTGATAGTCAGTGATAGTCAGTATGAGTACAGATGGCGGAAGGAGCAGGCCCAGCTCGCGTGACACTGGCCTGGAGCCTGAAACCGACAGCACAAGATGGATTGAAACCACCTGTCGGACGCAGGGTGATCAACCAAGTGACTCACCTCGGGGGGCACCGGCCGCGTGTCAAAGCCGCCATCCACTTCGTTCGAGCGCACGCGCTGCTGGCGCGCGCCGCTGCTGCCGCCGCGCGCGCCCCGCGCACCGCCGGCGCAGTTGCCGGACGGGCCCGCGGCGTTGGCGTCTGCGAGGGCAGGGCCCAGCACGCCGCCTGCCAGAGCCGAGCCGTAGCGGGCCTCATTGGCCGCGATGAATGCGAGGGCCTGTGATGCGTCCTCGGTCTGGCACCCCTGTTCGTGTGGGCAGACCGACAAACCACACAACGGGACCGGCAGGCTGAGAAAGGGGCTGGATGTGCGGGTGGGTGGGCGGGTGGGTGGTGGTGTTGGTGCTGGTGGTTTGTGTGCGTGCGGGGGAAGGGTGGGCAGTTTGGGGTGTGTGCATGTGGGGTGGCGGTGGGGGCCAAAGTAGTTGGCGCAGCATGTGGACCCAATCCACAGCGAAAGCG
The DNA here is from genome assembly GCA_001662365.1 of Chlamydomonas applanata. Taxonomy (NCBI): domain Eukaryota; kingdom Viridiplantae; phylum Chlorophyta; class Chlorophyceae; order Chlamydomonadales; family Chlamydomonadaceae; genus Chlamydomonas; species Chlamydomonas applanata. Next base: position 24,124 of record BDCZ01000301.1, on the reverse strand, counting down.
GGGGGATTTTCAGCAGGCACCCATGACGGAAAGAAAGAGCTACGCAGGCAGGCATCCCTTGAGTTCTCAGCCACGTAATGGGCGATACACCAGCGGCAAACCATTGCCTCCCGCTCATACAAGTGCACTTGAATCCAGGTGGTGTGTGTGTGTGTGTTGGTTACATCGTACGCCCATCATGGCGCATAGATGCCTGCCGCGAGACAGGATTAGCAACATTCGTGTGTGCGCCCTCACCTTGTTGCGAGTGTCCCGGCCGGCACCCCAGGACAGGAAGAGGGGCAGCCAGTTGGGGGGCAGCCCACGCAGCGTGGCCAGCCAGTCAGGTGGCACGCTCTGCAAGGGGAGAGGGCAAACCATTAGATTAGATAGATAGATTAGATAATCAGATATCAGATAAGAGTAGAGCAGAACAAAGTAAAACCACACCAGTATTTCCGACGTGCGTCAAGACGTAGTGAGTAACGGCAGGCCCCTCCACCAGCTGCTGTCCTCCTGCTCCTCTTCTATCCCTACACCCCCCTATACTTCCTATACTGCTGTATCCCTCTACACTTACTATCCTCCTGTATCCGTACTGCCATATCATCATGCTATCATAGCGGTACAAGACCCCTGGTCACGCGTTACCCTCAACAAGATCCGACGCCCTCAAGTACCAGCTGATTCTCCACCACTAAACTTCTCATCCTTAAACCATAAAGTATTATTTACTATTCTTATCTACATCTATATCTAGTCTATTTATTACTATTACTACTATCATCTTTATTAGCATCACCTGCACGATCTCCACCCAGTCAGGGGGCAGCGAGTGCACCAGGTCAGGCCACTGGCTGACCCTCATGCGCTTGGCCCAATCGGCCGGAAGCCGTGCAACGATCCGGGCCCAATCAGCAGGCAGCCCCTGTAGCAGGTCTGGCCACTTGGGGGGGAGCGAGCGCACGAGCTGTGGCCATTCAGCCACGTGCATGGTGTCCGCCCAGCTTCGCGGCAGCTCCCTGCACACCTTGCCCCAGCAGGCAGGCAGCGCGTGCAGCTGCTCGGGCCAGTCAGAGGGCAGGGTGGAGAGGAGATTGGGCCAGTCGCGTACGCGGATGCGCTCCGCCCAGTTGGAAGGCACAGACGCCATGATGGATGCCCAGTCAGGTGGCAAGCCCTGCAGGGGGTACGAGCACAACTCGCTGTGGTTCATGCAGCCGTGCATACAAATGGTATGGTGGTTTCACGTGCAAGTGATATCTCTGCATACCAATGCCTGGATTGCCTGCCACCCATCCATGTTCGCAAACCGTTTGACACCAGGGCATGCAAACCAGGGTCGGTTAACACGGCCGGTGAACACAAAGGTAGCCCCCTTCCCTCCCCCACTAATCCCTCCCATACTGTACTACCGGTACCTCCCTGCTTGGGACCGCACGCAACCAAGGAAGGACAACGCAAGAAGGGGCCTCGCTTACCCGCAGCAGCACGTCCCAGTCCTCCGGCAGTGTGCGCAGCAGCTTCGGCCACTCCTTGAACTTGAGCCGGGTCGGCCAGTCGGGCGGCAGCTGCCGCACAACTTCCAGCCAGCCAGAAGGCAGGGTCGCCGCGAGCTCGGCCGCTCGGGAGAGCGCATCGCCGTCGCCACGCGCGTGCGCCTCCGCCTCTGAAACCGCCGCCCGCGCGGCCGCCAGCTGACGCGCCAGCTCCTCCAGCTCCGAAACCTGGGCGCTGGACCTTGCATGCGCAGCTGCTAGCTCCTGCTGCAGCCTTGCCAGCTCTGCAGCCGCAGCAGCGGCAGCAGCGGCAGCAGCAGCGGCTCCATCGTCCCCGGCAGTAGCGCCTAGTCCCCTCAGCTTCTCCACCCACCCGGGGCTCAGCTCCGGAACCACCTCTGCCCACCGCCCCACCTCCAGCCTGCTCGCCCAGTCAGCCGGCAGCTTCCGCACAGTTTCCAGAAAGCTAGGCGGCAGGGCTGCCAGCAGGGCTGGCCAGTCCGGTGGCAGGCCTGCTACCAGCTGGCCCCAGTTTGGGGGCAGACTGGCCAGTAGCTCAAGCCAATTAGGAGGCAGCCCAGCTGATAGCAGGGCTGCTGCAGGGGTGCTGCCTGCAGGGGCTGGGGCGCGGCTGTACTGCCCGTCCTGCCCCTGGACCCAGCGGTACTGCCCGTACTGCCCCTGGCCACTGTACTGCTGCCCGCCGTACATCTGGGCGCTGCTGCTGCTGTACAGGTGGCTCGTGATGGTTGTGGTGGTGGTTGTGGTGGTGGCTGCTCCAGCGCCGTCCTGTGGTCCCGCATAAGTGCCGCCGGCACCGCCCTGTGACCTTGCATAACCGCTGCCAGCGCCCTGATGGGCCCCTGCAGCAGAGCTTGAGTAAACTTCAGGCCCCTGGCCACTTCCACCCTGCTGCTGCTGCCCCTGGAAGGCTGCAGCACCTGCCCCCCCCCCAGCTCCCGGCCCGCCATCTGCTCCAGCACTGCCACGTGCACCGCCTGGGCCCTTCCCCGCAGCCCTGTTTGCCGCCTGCTTGTTGGAATTGGCGCGGCCCCTGCCGGCCGACGCGACCGCCACCGCACCCGCCGCTGCCGCGCCGCCGACAGCAGCACCAGCAAGCCCGGCAGCCAGGCCTGCGCCAGCGGCCCCAACCAGGATCCTGCCGCTGTGGCTGCCAGCCCCAGCCCTGTTCAGCACCTGACCCTGGCCCAGGCCCTGGCCCTGCCCCAGACCTTGGGCCTGACCCTGGGGCTGACCTTGCCCTAGGCCTTGCGCCAGCCCCTGGCCTTGCCCCTGGCCTGGCAGTTGGTGACCAGCCATGTTGGCAGCACCCGCCCGGCCTGTGGCCGTGGCCAGGCCCTTCTGTCCAAAGCCCTGGCCGGGAAAGGCAAAGCATGGTGGCCCGCCGGCAGCGGCGCCCGCTAGGGCGGCCCCAGGGGCACCATACGCGCCAGCGCCAGGCACACCGTTGGCGACGTTGGCACCTGTGCCGGCCGCACCGCCAGCTGCACCAAATCCACCACCAGGCGCACCATATGCGCCAGCGCCAGGCGCTGCACCATACACACCGCCAGCTGCACCATACGCGCCAGCGCCAGAAGCTGCACCGTACATGCCAGCGCCAGCGGCAGTGCCGGCCGCACCGCCAGCTGCACCAAATGCACCACCAGGCGCACTATATGTGCCAGCGCCAGGCGGACCATACACACCGCCGGCTGCACCATACGCGCCAGCGCCAGAAGCTGCACCGTACATGCCAGCACCAGCAGCAGTGCCGGCCGCACCGCCAGCTGCACTAAATGCACCACCAGGCGCACCATATGCGCCAGCGCCAGGCGCTGCACCATACACACCGCCAGCTGCACCATACGCGCCAGCGCCAGAAGCTGCAACGTACATGCCAGCGCCAGCAGCAGTGCCGGCCGCACCGCCAGCTGCACCAAATGCACCACCAGGCGCACCATATGCGCCAGCGCCAGGCGGACCATACACACCGCCAGCTGCACCATACGCGCCAGCGCCAGAAGCTGCACCGTACATGCCAGCGCCAGCAGCAGTGCCGGCCGCATCACCAGCTGCACCGTTTGCGCCGCCAGTCGCAGTGCCTGCCGCACCGTACGCGCCAGCCCCAGGCGCACCAAATGCACCGCCAGGCACACCATGCGCGCCGCCAGCAGCAGTGCCGGCCGCACCGGCGCCGCCCTGTTGCCCTGCTGCCGGCCCCATGCCGTCCGCGAGCGACCCCACCGCGTGTGTGCGCGTGGCGGCATCCGCCTGCGCACCCCACTGCTGCCCATTCCACTGCTGACCGGCCCACTGTTGAGCCCCTGTTGCACCTCCCATCGAGGCGCCCCCCATGGGCCCGATTGGGCCCGTGCCAGCACCCTCCACGTAACCGCCCGTGCCTGCAGCACCACCAGCAGCAGCGGCAGTAACGGCAGTAGCAGCAGTAGCAGCAGTACCAGCTGTACCAGCAGTACCGTGGGGGCCCCCTGGTCCATATCTAGGGGCTCCAGAGCCTGCCACACCCCACCCAGCTGCTGCCCCTGCCCCTGCGCCAGCCACTGCTGCACAAGCCACTGCCGCCTCTGATGACAGGGAGGGCCACTGGTTGTTGGTGCGAGGGTGAGCGCCACCGCCCGCAGCAGCAGCAGCAGCGGCAGCAGCAGCAGCGGCATCAGACCCAGCTGGGCCGCCTGGCATGCCATTGACGTCGCCAGCCGGTGCACCTGCACCCACAGGCCCATCGGTCTGCAGTGCACCCACTCCGCCTGCACCTACAACCCCCCCGGGCTGTGTACCGCCATTGTACTGCGCTTGACCATTGTACTGCCCTTGGCCGTTGTACTGCGCTTGAACATTGTACTGCCCTTGGCCGTCGTACTGCCCAGGGTCACCGTTCAGCCCTGCTCGTGTACCGCCACCTCCTAGCAGTACGGGCCAGTCGTACACGCGGATAGTGTCCGCCCAGTTGGGGGGCAGCTGGCGCAGGATGTCTCCGAAACCAGGGGGCAGCGCGCGGAGCATCTCCAGCCAGTCTGGCGGCAGCTGTGGTACCGCGGACGGCCACTCCTTGTACCTGTGATTGTCACAGCCGGGCGCAGCATGTCACAGCCAGGCACGGTTGGGAGAGAGGGAGGCTAACTCTTAGGCTTAACTCGAGGTATACTGCAGTGTGCCAGGCAATCCAGTCACTCCTAGATCCCCACGCCTGTGCCATCCTCACCTCAGTGCATCACACCAGCCGCAACACTTCAGCACACAAGTCAGAACCCTGCAGGACCTTGCAGACCTTCCAAAACCCTGCACCCCAGCACCTTGAAAAGCTGCCGTGCCAGTCTGTCCCGCCTCACCTGAGCGTGTCATGCCAGCCAGGCGGCAGCTGCTTCACAACTTCCGCGAAGTCTGGTGGCAGTGATGCCACCAGTTCGGCCTGGTGGGGCGGTACAGCGCCAGCAAGCCGCTCCCTCCAGTCAGCTGGCAGCTGGCGCAGGATGTCTGGCCAGTTGGGGGGCAGCCAGGTCATGAGCTCCACCCACTGCAAGTGGGATAAGAACATGATCCTCTTACAAAAGTTGCAATACGCCATGTACAAGATCGGATGAATGTATAGAGTAAGATTGGAGCTATGCACGAGACGGCATGGACCCATGCGGCCCATATGGCTTATGCTGCCCTGCTGACCATGCGTTGCCAGATCAGGCCATGCCATGCCCATGCTGCCGGGCCCCCATGCATAATGAGCACAAGCCACCAGGGCAGCAGGCCCAGCCACCACGGGCCCAACCGTACCCAACCGCCAACCGTCAACTGCCAACTACCACCAGCCAACCCCCAACCACCAAACCAGCTCACCTCCTCATAACACAGGCGGGTCGTCCAGTCAGGTGGCAGCTGACGCCACGTCTGCAACCAGTGTGGAGGGAGTGACCTGCGGGCCAAATGTGCAGAGCAACCGGATGAACATCAGCCAGGCCTTGCAGCACACGCTGCCTATACCGTAAACAATAATTTACGAGATGCCTTGTCCCGTGCAGCACGCACGGGTCTCTCGTACGGTATACCTGTACCATTTATCTCTTACACTTATCGTAGCACATACTTACAAACATCATAATATGTACGGAATACGGCCAGTATGATACTCTGTGTTACTTAGTTTAGTAATTGTACTTATGTTGTCAACGGATGAGCTGTGGATGCCGCACCTCAGGATCTCCTCCCAGTCGGCGGGCAGCCCCCGCAGCAGCTCAGGCCAGTTGGGGGGCAGCGTGCGCACCATGGTCATCCAGTCTGCAGGCGAGCAGGGGGCGGACATGGTTGACCAACGTTTGACCGAGTCCGAGTCCAAGTTTGGACCGGGGTCAGGTCAGCGTGCGTGCACCACGGCCTGGGATTGGATGGGGTTTGACCGGGTTTGACCGACGTTTGACAGGCGTGTAAGGAAGCAATAGTGGGCGCGGCGGTCGTTGTCATAGCAGCAAGCACGACAATGGCTGTTTCGAAATGCGCACGCACGCACGCACACGCACACAACGAGCATGCACGCACCCTTTGGCAGTGTGGCGAGGATGGCGGGGGTGTTTGGCGGCAGGCCCTTGAGCAGCATGGCCGCGTTCTCAATCGTGCCGCGCAGTGCCTGGATGGACGCGCGCGCACGCGCGAAGATCGCATCGTCGCCATCACCACCTACGGGCTCAAAACTGGGGCTGGCAACTGGGTTTCCTGCGCCAGGCTCGTGAAAGTTGTTGGGGTGCAGGAGGTTGGCAGGGTCCAGGAGCTGTCCTGCTTGGTACACCTGCTCCACCACCTTTCTCGCCGCCGTCCCAAGCAGCGCACTCTCCCGGTGGCCGCCCGCCGTACCGCCTGTTGTACCGCCGTGCCGCTGTACTGCCGTACCACCGCCCTGCAGCTCGGCGTGCAGCACGTCGAGGGGCCGCGGCACGGCAGCAGCGCCCGCGCTACTGCTGCCATCAGACGCGCCGCCGGTGGCAACCGCGCCTGCCGCAGCCGCGCCTGCTGGGCCAGTGCGTGCGGGCGTGTGGGGTGCGGCGGGCGGGGAGCTGCTGCCGCTGTTACCGTTGGACCCAGCAGCCACAAGCGCAGCTGGCAGGCCGGCAGTAGCGCCGGCAGTAGCGCCGGCAGTAGCGCTGGCGGTAACGCCGGCAGAAGCGCCGTCCAGAGCTGTAAAGGCGCCGCTGTGGCTGCTGCCTCCACCAGAGCCTCCGAGACCGAGCTCTGTGGGCCGGGCCCTGTGGCCCATGGAGTCTCCGCCCAGGTGGTACAGGGGCTGCTGCCCGCTGGCCTCTCTTCCAATGGTGCTGGAGTCAGGGCCCCGGGCGCTGGTCATATCCCCTGCCCTGGTCATATCCCCGCCTGCCCCTGCTAGAGCTCCCGTTGGTGCCTCGCTGGTGTACTTGCCATAGCCCTGGCCTTTGCCAGCACCTGCAGCACCGTCGGCAGGGGCACCCCGGGCACCTGCAGCCGTTGCGCCATCGGGTGTGACGTGAGCGGGGGGGCCGCTTGCCGCACCGCCGCCGTTGCTGCCGCCGCCGGCGGTTGAGTCGGCGGTTGAGCCGTTGCTGAGCTGGGGGTTGCTTTGGGCAACCAAAAACTGAGACGAGGAAGCTGGTGGGAAGGTGGCGGCATCCTGGCCCACGATTGTGGAGGCCATGGCGTGTACTGCCGCCCCCAGCTTCTCAGCACTGATGTGTAGTGCCTGCCACTCCTGTGTGCACCATATGCATGGTCAGGCAGGGGTTGGGTCGGGTCGGGTTGGTATGGGTTTGGTTTGGTTTGGTTTGGTTTGGTTTGGTTGGTTGCTTGGGATGGGATACAACCCCATGAACCTCCTTTGCAAGTGCTGCCCCTGCACCCTTGCCCCACATCCTGTGCTCAACATCCCTGAAACCTTGATCCCCTCAACCCCATACAAGCCGCAAGCCTCCAAGCCCTTGCCACCCGCAATCTGAAACCACGGGGCACCCCAAACACCCCCAAGCCATGAGCCATACGCCCTCGCAACCCTGAAGATAGGCCCTAAGCCCCCAAAACCCCACCTCCATGAGCGCCTGCATGCGTGGGTCGTCCTCCGGACGGGGCAAGCTGATCGAGGGCCGGTGTGAGGGCGGCTCAGTAGGCGGGGGCGTGGATGCCGCAGCTGAGTGGTGCGAAAACACGGAGCGCCGGTGCAGCGCCATCATCGCTTGCATGGCCTTGACGGCAGCCCAGCGCCGCCGCTGCAGTTCCTTCCGCCGGCGGTCGCGCAGCTCACGGAAGTACGGGTCCATGGGGTGCTCAGGCAGTACGATGGCCTGCCCAGGGTTCCTGTGAGATGCGTGACCGTGCGGTACGTGTGACCACGTGTGACGTGTGATTACACGTGTGAGGTGTAACCTTCATGCAGGACGAGTGACCCGCGTGATTGATGTGATACTGCACATGTGGCGGATGTGCGGGCATCGTACAGAGAGAAGCATCACAGATGTACTGCGGCAGTACAAGGCAGTACAGGGCAGCACGCGCCAAGCAGGCAGCCATGTCTTGAACCCGCCCGGAGGCTTTTCCGCCCTGTCAGGACCTTACAATTATGCAGCCTCTTCCTTCCCTCCCCTTGCCCAGCCCTTGTTCAGTCCCCATGCCCCTTGCCGTCCCTGTTCCCCCCCAGTCCTGGCTCCTCACAGTCCCCTTGCAGTCCTAATTAGCACTGTGCGTACCGCCACGTCTTGAAGCCGCGCGCGTCCACGGTCTCTTCCCAGCCAGGTGGCAGGGGGCAGCACAGCCGCAGCTCCGCCACCTGAGGGCGACGTGAACAGGATATGAGGACATTGGGACATGGAGAGGGCATGAGGACATCGAGAGCATGAAGAGAACATGAGGAGGGAATGAGGACATGAGCAGGAGGACATGAAGGCATAAGGACATGCAGAAGGCATAGGGGCATGAGGGCGTGAGGTTCCTGAGTTTATCTTCTTGAAAAACAATGAGTAGACTGCCGTAGTTTGCAATATCAACTGATTAATGGTTGTTTGTTGGTTACCTCCTGGATGTAGATGTCCTCCTCCTGACAAATGCCATAGGCGGCACACGCATCCATGACCTGGGGGCATGATACGGAGCAGGTGTTGTTGCGGTTGGTTGGTTGGTTGGTTGGTTTGGTCGCAAATTGGGTGGTAGGTTGGGTGGGTGGGTAGGTAGCCGCGGTCGGAAGGGAGTCAGGAGGCACGAGCATGGGCTGACTGCGTGTTGGACCGGGTTAAGTAACTGCATGTTTGATTGGGGGGCACGCGCGCGCACCTCCTCGAATGTGGGCTTGCGCTCGTCCATGCGCTTCATGAGTGTGCGGTAGCCGCCCTGTGCATGCAGGTGCATGGTGAGAAGGTCAAGCAGACGGAGGCCAATGCAAGTGAAGACAATGTCTTGAAATGTTACAGGAGGATCATGCAAGCAAAGTGTAGAGGAGGAAGAGCATGCAAGCCTTCCGGCCATGACTTGCAGCATGTCTTGGGTGTTGGTATGCCCCTGCCGTTTGTACTGCGGTGCAGCAGTACAGTAACGCAGCACAGCAGCAGTACAGCAGTACAGCGTTCGCAGCTGCCCCTGCGCATGCGGCGCGCAGACAGGTGCCGTGTCTTGTGCAAGCACGTTATCATGCAAGCACACCGCCATGCAAGCACGTCCTTTTGCAAACGGCCAGATCCCGCTGAGACCATCATGCACATGCCCAGAATGCCTCTGGGTTCACAATGCCAGAGGCACTCACCTTATCCATAAAGACTGCGCCTCTGTAGTATTCGATGAGGGGGTGCTCCAGCTGTGCCACATCAGTCTTGATGTCCGTGTAGATCCTGAACGTACGAGGTTTGGAGGCAGGCGGCATGGTGTGCATGCATGCAGGGGCTTAGGTGTGCTGGCATGAGGTGTGCACGCTGTGCATGAGTATACAGGGGCGTCATAGGGCGCTGTTCGTGCATGGTGCAGAGAGTGCGCCGTGCTTTCAGGAGGTTTAGCACGTGTGCAAGGGAGGCGCGTGGCATGTGCTTTAATTCAGTATGGGGGCCCAGAGTTCAATGGTGCATGCACACATGCCAAGTACATGTGATGTGCTAGTGGCACCTCATTGTAGGTATGGTCCAAGGTTTGATTCCGCCAGCAGTGTGCTGCCATGCGCATGGCGTGATGCAGTGCACGGCTGCACGAACTCTAGTGTGGCCAAACTGCACGAATGTGCGCAAAACAAAGGGTATGCGGCACACATCGCTTACCAGCGGTCGTTTTGCTTCTCGTAGGTCGCATTCCAGGAGGAGGGCAGCGAATCAGGCTTCAGCATGTCATCAACCAGACGCATCATCTTGCGGTCCTTCTGCGGTGGCCAACACGAACAACACGTGCACCCAGGTTGCGCTTGGAACAGTATGCAAAGCTGCTTGACCAGCGGAGGCCACTATAGTCTCAAAAGCAGCGTGCTTATTCACGGCAAACCCAGTGCCAAGGCAAGGGTATGGCACGCACCGCATGGATCCCGAGCTGCCGCGCTGCAGCGATCATCTCCGCCGTGGGAGCGTGCCCCTTTTGCCCTTCTTCCATTTTTTGCTGCTTCGAGCGTGGGGCGTGTGTGTTGTGCCCTGCTACTGCGAACCCTGAACCGACTGCATATCTTCAACCAGCACACAGAGAGTGGTGCAACTAGGCACACCCATCGTGCCTATCACTACCCTGTGCCGCAGTAAGTTGTAAAGCCACTTGGGTGACGCGGGCAAATCAGGCCGCAGGGTGCTTTAGAGATTCTTACAGAGAGTCAATGCACAGATAGAAAGCGCTGCCGAGCCAGTTCCTGAATGTCACCCTCTCTCACGAGTGAGGACTCTCGTGTCTGTTCGCCTCCCACGACACGCGTGGGGAAATTTACTGCATGCACGAACATGAAATGCCGCACGCATGCGCTGGTTCTCTCTGTCTGCCCATATGACCTCCCAGACACCTATAATTGTTGCAAAGCTGCCGTGGCGGCCCTGTTGAACAGCCCAGTCCGCCTGCCCAGCTGCATGGTGACTGGGAGAGATGCTAACGGCCTGAGGACTTGCAAGAACAGCTTCAGACTTGCATGGCCTCTCCCTCCTGTGGCCCCTTGCCTCCGCTGTTTGCAAACTGGCATGGCATTCTCAATTTCGCTCCCCCCACAGCCCTGTTGCCCCCTCGCTCACAGTCCATGCCCCTCACAGCCCTCTCCCTGAGCCCCACAAAGCTGGGCAAGCCAGTGGGCAAGCCAATGGCTCAAACTCAAAGACTTACCTGACCTTGGCCTCACAGCGCTTGACTGAGCGCTCGCTTCTGATACGTCACTCCCAGCCTCACTGCACACCATAGCCATAGCACACACGCGGCCGCGCCCGCCCAGGCCACACCACCCAGACCCAGGTGCAGCCGCACATCTGCATGCGGCAAGGCAAGCACATGCCGCATTTTTCAAAAGAAAGGCAGTACGGGTAATGAGTATTGAGCAAGCAACGGGGGAGCAGGAGCAGTGGCTAATAATAATAAGAACACGGCGTGTCACACAGGTGCAGTGGGTGATGCAGTGTAAACGTGCTTGGGCCCGCGTAGCAACAGGGATCGCTGGACAGGCATGGATGCACAGCGGCAGGACTAGCACCGCATATACAGCTGCCCTACTTGCACCCACAGACACATCTGCATGCAGACACATCTGTGACACGCCGTGTTATTATCATTATTACTTGCATCCATTGGCATGGTGGTACCGCTGATGCCCTTATATTGCGGCTGGTAACCAAAGATTTTTTGAAGATTCGGGACGAACCGAACGTCTCAAAGACAGCTGCAGCACTAGCACCTTTTTTACTGCTGTCCTTTGCTTTGGTCCTGGTGGTACGTAATGCTGGTGTTGTTTGATTGTTGCTGGTATTGTAGTAACAAACTGTGTATTTATGGTATTGCATTGCTGGTAATACCATGCAGGCACCTGGCTCTCTATAGTCTTAAGGAACTTCTAGTTGATGGGCTCCGGCAAGCAGATGAATCTGTGAAACGCCGTGTTATTATTATCATTACTGTGGTAACAAAACAGTGTATTGTGGTATTGTATTGCTGGTAATATGGTAACCAAACTAACTGCAAACTAACCCAAGATTTGAGACGCACCGAGCACCTCAAACACCGCGGCAGCTGCCGTGTCTCCCAGCCGCTGCACCACCGCGTCCATGACCACCTGTACAGCGGTACAGCAGTACATCAGAGCAGCAGTACAGCAGTACAGTGGTTCAGACGTGCAGTGGCAGTACCCAGATGCACAGCGGTACGATGACATGATGGTACAACAGTACACCAGTACAGAGGTACAGCGGTGAGGCAGGACATGGACACACAGGTGCAGCAGTACAGGGGAAGTACAAAAAGGCAGTACTGTGACAGCAGTGCAGCGGAGTGGTGGTTGGATTCATGCGCAAGGCGATGCCGCTAGTGGAGGGCAATGCACCCGAAAACAATGCTAGTACAAACCTGAAGATCCTCATGCGCACCCCACCTCCCATCCCCCATCCCCCCGCCCCCATCCCCCAACCCCCCACCCGCCTGCCTGGGATCGCTCGCCCCTACCGAGGTTAGATTGTAAGGCTTCCATAAACACATGTGTGTGGCCACAGCGTGTGTGGGCACTTGCGCGCATGCGCATGGGGTCTCACAATCTGAACATTGAATGTATGCGGCGGGGTCGGCGAGTGCCGCGCAATGAACGCATATGTCCACGCTGCACCATGAACACACGGGAGGATGAGCTGCACCTGATGCAGTGTTAATCGTATGCTAGGGTGCGCGCGGTACAATGATCTGTTTGAGGGGTTGCCCCCAGCTCAGGAATGGAGTGATGCAGACATGCTCAAATTCATGAATCGCGGTAACGACAGGAGAGCCTGGAAAAGGCTGGCTGACAGGCTGCTGATTGAGATGGACACAAGCCGCACGGCCGCAATAGCCATTAACCAATAACATACAGTTTTTGAAGCTACAAGCGTATAACGAATGTTGCTAATCCTGTCTCGTGGCAGGTATCTATGCGCCATGATGGGCGTACGATGCAACCAACACACACACACGTGAGATTGTAAAGATGATGTTGAAAATGCCCACCTTGGCGCGGTACTTTTCATCACGGGACACCACAGTGAACAGCACCTCGCGCGCGGGCCGCACGACTGCATAGCCCAGCAGCTTCCGCGCGACCTCCACGCCCGCAACCGCCTGGGGGCGGCGGCCAGTAATAGATCATTACATAAGCATTGGAGCAGGAGAAGTTGTAACAATATGGAGAGCAAGTTTCAACAAGAAGGGGTCATTTTGTGGTTCAGCAGCGTGCCACTGCCTGGTTGATTGCCACGCAGTACGAACGCGCGGCCGGCAAATAACACAGTGAATGCAATTGAGGATATGTTTATCCTATGAAAATGACTGAAAAGGATATCCTTTTGATAAACAATGAAAGAAGGACGTTTGGGAATGCTGAGCGGGCGTTGAGAAATAGCAGCCAGCAGCGTGCGGCCCACTCCCATGGCCTGCTGCGGAAGCAAGAACAAAAAGCATGCAAGCAAAGTACAATTGCGTGAGGTGGACAAGTAACAAAGAAAGCAACAGACACAGCGTACCGTGGTGGAGGGCCAGGTGGAGATGGCAGCGACCGCCCCCAGGCAAAAGAGGGGGCACGCGGCAAGCGCTGCCGTCACGCCCAGCGCACGCAGCAGTCGGCCTGTGAGGTGAGTGCATGTGCGTTGGGCGGTTGGGAGTGGTTGGGAGCAGGGGCGGGTCTTTGTCTGGGTAGGTTGATCGCTGTTCTTCTTGGTACTTCTTGTTGGTTTTCTTTCTGCTACCTGACAGGACCAGCACAGGCCAGCACGGTGCGGGTGGGTGGGGGTGGGGTAGGGTTGGCGGATGGGTGGCGGACGTGGGGTGTGGGGTGTGGGGAAGAGAGAGAGGGACAGTTACAAGGGGAAGCGCTGACAAGGCATGCAGATGCCCATCAAGGCGTGAAAAAGCGAGCGCTGCGACGCACCTGTGGCAGCGGTTTGCAGCACGAACACCGCGGCGGCGGATGCAGAGTATACAGAGGCAAAGAACGCGGTGCGCGCGCGGCTGTCTGCCACCTCAGCAGCTACAACCAGGGCCCTCTGGAAGTACATGAGGGAGCCTGCAGTGGTGGTGTAGTCATTTATGCTCGGAAGATCATACAGAGCAAATCGCACAGTGCAGCGTTGTGTGGCATGTCCGCAGGATGGCTGGGCGCGGTACAGCGGCGGTACAGCAGTACAGTGGTGGCGGCACAGTACCGGCATAAAAGCAGTACGGTGGCTGCTCACACAGCGGCATGCACAGTTGGGTCAGTTGCGGCAGCGCGGTGGCACGGCAGTACATCAGCAGTACAGCAGTACAGCAGACCAGCTGTACACTCACCCACGGCGTACGTGAGCAGGAGGTATGCACACAGCAGCAGCAGGTAGGGTGAGGCAAGGATGAGGGTGAAGCCGTCCAGCACCTGGGGGCAAGTATGTATCCAATCAAGCTACTGATGAGATATCTTCCTGTCATAAATCATCCTTCAATACACGAAATCAAAAATCAAAGATGTATGCTCCCAACTGAGCTACTGATGAGTTATCTTCTTGTCAGCGTGCCTTGATGTACCAAACAATACAGATGAGAGGGTGGTAGTAGTGTGTGAAGGTCGAAGGAAGGCTGGGCAGGTGGGCAGGCCAGCATGCGGGGAGGCACATATGTGGGATGTCATGCATTGGGCATGCATGCAGGCAGGCAGGCAGGCAAGCTGAGGGGCAGACAAACAGTTGGTAAGGCAGACGGGCAGGTGAACAGGCAGGAGGGTGCTTTGACAGGCAGCCCGTCGGTTGGGAGAGTAGGCGGGCAGCCTGCCAGCCGGGTAGGCAAGCAGACGTATGTGTGCTCATGCACAACGAGCTTGTTGCTTAGCCGCTTCAAATGTTTATGGTTTACTGGTTCGTACCTGACCTGCGCGCCCCTTCATGCCCTTGCGCGGGCTATGGCCAGAGCTTGAGGCTGAGGCACGACCAGTAGATGACAGCCCTGTGGGTGGGACAGCACACGCTGTCAGCTGCTTGGAACTGTGCTCCTTCAGTCATTTAGATACCAAGCAAAGCACACACAGCACACAGCGCACAGCACACATACCACACATAAGGTGCAGACCCAAGCATGCAGGCAGCACCACGCACACATGACAAGCAAATGCATGCGTGCTTGATGGCTCTGCTGTGGTGCATTGAGCGCACTGCATGCATGCATGCCATGCATGCCATGCATGCCCACAGCTCTCCACCTGTCCACCTCACCTCCTGCACCGCGTGGCGCACTGATACGCCCAACCAGCCATGCACCCCCAAACCTGCACCACACCACACCCCAGAGTGATCAGCCCAGAGTGATCAGACAAGTCTGATTAGAGGGACCTGAGAGGAACAGCTTGGGCGCGAGTACTGCAACGCATTGATGTCGGAGTGTGACTAAAAACAGCAGGCGCATGGAGCGGGTGGTGGACGGCATTGTGAAACAACCCTCTACATCACAAAAGATGCAAGCATCGCAATGCACGAGTATCGCATGCGGCAATCGCCACACGAACACAAGTGTTAGGCACACAAGTGCACACGTCACACATTTCACACACACAAGTCACACACAGGTACACAAAATACACAATCACAAAGTCTCAAACACACATGAGGAGTGAGGCGAGGAAGAGCAGCGGGTAGAGCTGCGACCCGCTGTGTGCTGCAGCACGAGACACAACCACCGTCAGCAGCGATCCTACCAGTTGCCCCAATGTCGCACCTGCACGTGCACAGCAGAAACCTCAGACAGTGTTGCAGCCCTCAGCGGCTCGAACAAAACTTTGAATGTACGAGTTGATTGACCCTCTGGACTGGCTCTTGGCTGGTTCTTGATATGAGGATATGACATGAGGATGATAGGGAGGATGGGTTTGCCATATGGAAGCTTCCCAGGCCGTCTGAACCCTGAACTGTGCACCCCATCCATGAACCCAAAGAAAGCCCTGGCCACCAATGACCTTCAAACCCTAGACCCTGAAGTTGACCCAGCTGTTGAGATGAAGCCAAGCAGGCACCCAGGGCCCATATGCACCTGCCCAATATCCAAAGTATTATTAATGTGTTATTATTGATATCCAAAGTAGTGACACCTCACGCTTTGAATCACGGTTATACATGCCAACATTGCATACCTGCGGAGATGAAGCCAAAGAGGCGGGCCCCGGCGTCAGCGCTGAACACGTCAGCGCACCTGCTGCCGCGTCCGCAATATTTCTTTCATTCTTTTCTTTCATATAGATAGATAGAAGGGCACCAATCATAACATTGCAAGCAAAAGAAAGAACAAGAGACGGGATAACAAGGGCAAGATGCATGCACGCAACACAGATAGCTGAGGTATGCTGGCAGCGGCGTAACACATCAGCGCCTCTGCATGCACACAGTCTGGAGACTCATAATAATTAACAGCGAGCAAGAAGGTTCCCGGTTATGATAAGGCAACAACCATACAGTAGCAGGATCGCTCACCGTGCCCATACCGCGCTCGCCGCCACAAGGTTCTGCACGTTGAGCCACACGTAGAACGCCGCGCGCACCTGGCGGTCAAACACAGTCAACACAGTTAAATCCGGTCAAATGGTGGTTGGGCATGGGCCCAACCTGGCCTCGCACACACAGCGGAACACGGCTGAAGGGGGTCAGGATCACAGGTTGAGGATGTACCTAGGAGGGACCAAGGATGATTCCAGTGTGATTAAGGCGTGAGACACGCATATCTCACTCACCACACGCTGTGACGTGTCCAGATCTCGGTCACCTGCCCGTACCGCGTCCATGTGCACCGCCAGGCTGTCACGCGTGCTGCTGCCGTCGTCACCGCGGCCGCTACTGCCGTCGGGGCCATGGGCGCTTCTGCCGATGGGTTCCTGTTGAGCAAGGACCCCTCGCCCAGGGCCCTGTGACGGCAGCTGCCCAGCAGCTGCTGCTGGCAGCGGCTCCAGACGATTTAAATCGGCGAGGCGGGGAGGTGAGCTGCCCGTGCGTGTTGCACTCAGCGCCCCTGCTGTGACAGTCCTTGGGCCAGCTGTGACGACTGCTGTGCTGTTAGCCACGGAGGTGAGGACAGTGGCTGCCTGTGTAGTAGTGGAGGGGGTGTTGCCTTGGTAGCCGGCGGCTGGGTGAAGAGTGGGCGTGCCAACTGCTGCCCTAGCCCCTGCTGGCCCCCCATGAACCCCTGCCGCCCCCATCTCCTGCTGACCAGCGGGCGCTACAGCAGTGGCAGGGGGCGCTGCATCAGGCACTCCTGTCGTGGCCGGCGCTGCAAGGGCGGCCCCTGCAGCTGTCGCGGCTGTGACAGCTGTGGCGGCTGTTACAGGTGTTGCGGCTGTGACAGCTGTGACGGCATGCTGCTGTTGCAACGCCCCGGTGTCTGACACACGCAGCGCGCGGGCCCCGCCCCCTGCCCCCTCTAGCACTACTGGGGCAGTGCTGCGCTCAGGGGGACCTCCTGCCCCCACCACCACCAGATCCATGGCACCACCACCTGCCGGCCCCCTACCCACCAGCTGTGCGCTCTGGGGGCTACCGTCAGCGCCACCAGCGCCACCAGCGCCGCCGGTGCCACCGCCAACAGTGTGCCGCATGGGCGGTGCTGCCGCGGTGAGTGCCACATGGTGCGTGCTCGCATGCGCATGCATCGCCGTCAGGTAGTACAGGCAGTACAACAGCAGCAGTACAGTCCCCAGGAACGCCAGGAACCTCCGCAGGGCTACCACCTCCCTGTCCCTCCCAGCACCCGCACCACGCCCTCCCCCTCCCCCGGCCCCCGCCCCCGCCCCCAGCCCACCCCCCGCCCGACCCTCTGGACCCAATCCATCGCTGCCGCCGCCCATGGCGTCGCCACTCTTGGCTTCCTTGAAGTTTTTGACCTCGCTGATGGCCCGCCCCTCTCCCCCTCCACTGGCTCCATGCCGGGCCAGGTAGGCGGATGCCAGCGGTGCCAGGAGCAGCACCCCTAGGAGGGAGCCAGTAAAGAGCTTGGGCAGCATATCGGTGCCTGCGGGGCGCGATTTGGTGGGGTAACATGCGAGAAACTGCGATTAAGAAGGATTTCAAGTACTGTGTAGGGTGTGTAGATGAAGTGTTGGGCGGGGAGGAGTAACGTATGCCTTTTGGCGCACAGCAGCACTGTTTGTCATCCGGCAGCCAACCCTGACATGGCACATTCTGCCATTTATGATGCAAGCATATGGCCAATCATGAGTTCCAAGTTTGAAGTTCAGGATCTGGGCGTGCAGTTCACCGTGCAGTTCACCCACCCAATGAGATGCCAGCCTCCTCTCTCAGGGGCACCAGGACAAAATATGAGCACAGCAGCTGCGCAAGGAGCACAGCAGCAGCACAACAATGTCAGAACAATGCCAGAACAAGCCAGCACACACAGTCAGAACAAGCAACTCCATGTGCAGGTGTCACTCTGGTCTCTGCGTGCAAGCACGCCAGAGCAGGAGAGCCATGCATGGCCACTGGGCCAGTGAGCCAGAGGGCCAGCACGGCAATCCATGTCATATGTCTCAATGTCTGTCTATGGTCTTCAGGAATTTCTAGTTGTTGGGCTCCGGCAAGTGGATGTATCTGTGAAGTGCACCCCGACGTGTTATTATTATTGTTGTTGTTAATATTATGTCTGTCTACGCGGTTGGTTTTACGCAGCAAGCAGCTATGAGTGGGGTCGTGGAGCGAGGGAGTCAAAGCGGAACAGACTGGAGCATGCTTGTGTTCAATGATTTCATCGGTTTGCCATCAACCGCCAGACACAACTGTTGTGCCCAAGGGCACCGCCTGCGGGACACAAATCCTCACAGCCGAGCCTCAAGCTCAAGCTCAAGCTCAAGAGCTCGGTGGCTCACACAGAACACGAGGCACAGGCCGAACGGAAACAGAGCCACACAACACGGTTTCTCACAGAGCACCACACAACACAGAGTCACACAAAGCCCCGACTCACACAGAACATGGAGCCAAAGGCGGCCATGGCTGGCGCGACCTGCAGCCGCCACATGGTGACAATGCACAGCCCGGGCACATGGAGCACCCACAGATGCAGGCAGCATAGCCGCATGGTGCACAGCGACAGCTGCACATGATCCGTACAGCATGCCGTGTACATGCACCGCATGCCAGGCCCCAATGCAGATGTTGATGCAGCATGCAGTGCAAACAGCCCACAAGCAACGTGGCGTGGTTGTGATCTATTCATAGCATCGCAACTGTGACATGCTCGGACCTCGTTGTCATTCACCGCGATGACGCTCCGCAGCAGCAAATGCAGCGTCTTGGAGCCTCCCGCCCGCATTCTCCTCCGATTTAGATCAACCCATCCAGTGAGGCTGTAATCAAACTGCAGCTCAGCGTACGTGCATACAATTTTCGGGTTTGTAAACGAAACTGGCCAATGGCTGCGGTTTGCTAACCACATCAGGGTTTAGGACCGGTTTAGGGTTCAGGATCGCTTAGGACAGTTTTGAGACAGTGGTGGTAAGGAAACGGCCACATGACTGTCTGGCTGTACCAGCCCTCTTCCAGGTTGATGGCGCATTGGTGACTGTCTGTTGCAATCTGCAAACTGCTGCCAGCTGCCATCGCAATCATCTGCCGCCCACCAAACCCAGCCCTGCTTCTATAGCAGGAACCATTGGTTGCTCCTTCCTGTTGAACTTGCTTCAGCAATGTGGTTTCCCCACATTCAAAGGTTCTGAGGCTTGGGTCCAACAATTGAACTGCCAGGCAGCATGGTAGCACAGCGTAGCCTTACACGCCCAAACCAATGTTACCAGGGCCGCGTGCTCCACGTCTCCATGCACAGCACGCGCCCGGTGTGCATGCGCAGCATGTATTTGACTATGACCTCTGTGGGGTGCCGGCATGGCGATGTCCAGCTCATAGCAGCTAGCGTTGCGTAAGACATGCGTCAGGGCGCTGACATGCGGCACTTGGGGCTGCTGGCCGCGGCCTTGGCTAGGTACTTTAACCAGTTGCTGCTGTGTATGCGGCGCTGTCGACTGGGTCTTGCATCCAGGGTCGCACGCGCACGATGCAAATGATACAGGGTAGGTGCGCACGGGTGGCCACACGCATGACACTGGAGGCTACGCGCATGACCAATGCTAGCTAGGTGCACAGTCCCTGCCTGAGTAGATCTGCTGGCCGTGGTTGTCAGCTTGTGCATGCAGATCGATCAGCTATCAACGCGCACATGACAGCTTCCAAGACAGCTGCTGTCTTTTGCACCCGCGGACGGAGCGCCACCGCAGTACTTTTGCGGGAGCATAATGCTGAGCACAATGGGCACATCCCAGCGTGATCGCCATTCGATGTCCCCGCAATGACTGTCACAGCGCCAACCACCAAAACAGTCACTTCCTGCCTCACTATGGCAAGGTCTGTAATCTGAAACCAGCTGTGCGTAACCGTGTCTCTTTAGTTGTTGGGCCACAGGGGTCTGTGACAAGGGCCGTTTTCGGTGTGCCAAATCCTCAAACCGCCTACTCCAGTTGCCAGTGCTGTCTGGGCTGCTGCTGCTTTTGGAGGTAGGCTTCTGCCAGCAGGCCCTCCAGCCATTTGTCTGGCACCTACCCACATCCCCATCAAGTTGCACGCAAGGACCACGGAATACATTTTGAAAACCCCCTCATATCGGCCCTGCTGTACCCGATTTCTTCAGGAGAAGGCCTGGCCCTGAACCCGTCCTGCTTTCCACGACCAATCACAGCCGGGACCCGGCACCGCGAGTCTTCGTCTAAGGCGTAAAGCAGTTGAGGAGGTGAGCTGCCAAAAGGGTGGTGGGCCGGCAGACCAGAGAATTGGACGCCCAGACGCAGAACTTCGTTGGCGCAGGCCAGCCTTGGCGAGCATGCACATTGCGACAGGCGTAAATGCGGCATGGGATGCAGCATTGCTGCTGTGCTTTCTGTGGGTGTTCTGGAGGGTAGAGCAGGAACTCCAGCTTGGATCATCACCTAGTGACTGACGGTGAGCACATGCTGGCGTGCACAGCAGCTGCACGTGCACAGGCACAACCAATGCACACATCTGCACATGCACAGCCACATGCGCCATGTCAGGGCAGCACCTGTGTCGCATGCAAGCGGCTAGCCGATGCAAGCCCATGCAAGCTCCCCTTGCCGCGCGTATCATGTCCATGGCCAGCATGCACAGCGGACGGACATGCCTGCAACCGGGACAGCCTGTGTTTGCCCAATTGTCTGATTGCCGTGGGAGCAGGTGTTCGATGTTTGGCCAGTTGTTTGACCGGGGATGTATGACCAGCTGAGGGCAGGGTTTAGCAGCCGAGGAGGACCAGGAGCAGAGCAGCTGTGGTCTGTTTGTTGGGAACTG
This sequence comes from Chlamydomonas applanata, assembly GCA_001662365.1. Classification (NCBI taxonomy): domain Eukaryota; kingdom Viridiplantae; phylum Chlorophyta; class Chlorophyceae; order Chlamydomonadales; family Chlamydomonadaceae; genus Chlamydomonas; species Chlamydomonas applanata. The sequence goes on along the minus strand of BDCZ01000301.1, from coordinate 3,159 downwards.
AAGCGGCCAGCTCAAGCAGGGGAGGCGGCAGCACGTGGCTGCAGTACATGGTGCTGACCTGACACACACACGCACATGCACATGCACATGCAAACACGCAGTCACGCACGCACAACACACCACACACCTCGCCGCTTCCCTCTCGAAAGAAACCCTCCCTTCCCTGCTGCATGCGGCCACGGTGCACCACCACTGACATCCCTCTGCCGCGCACGTGCTCACTGCTCAGAAACGTGATGACGGACGGCGGTGGTGGCACGCCCCCTGCGGCTGGGCGGCGCAGCGAGACGGGGCAGCAGGGCTGGCGGGCCAGCGAGGGCGGCACCCGCCGCGCGATGCTCAAGCAGCAAGGCTCGATGGCCCGTGGGGAGAAGGCCACTGTCTTTGACACCTTCCAGGTGGGAGGCACGCACACAAATCTGTGGCACGCTACTATCACTACAATCAATGTCATCATTATATGATCAATATGATCATCACCTATAATCCTACTTGATCATTATATGATCAATCTGATCATCACCTATAATCCTATTTTGATCATTATATGATCAATATGATCATCACCTACAATCCTATTTTAAAGTATGGTGTGCGGCGCATGACGTAGCCGTGCGCAATGCACACAGGGGCCCCATCCCAGCAGTACAGTGCTCTCACCTGTACTGCCTGTACCTTTTCACATCAATGAACTGACATCATGATCGGATCCTCTGACCTCTCGTCACCCTCCTCACCCTGCCCATGCGTGTGTGCGCAGTTCAAGGGCATGAACATGTCTGACAAAGTGAGGCAGACCCTGCAGCAATTCGATGTGAACGAGGATGAGCAGCTAGATATTGGGGAGGTCACGGCTCTGGTTGAGCACGTGATCAGCGAGGAGCGCCAGAACCAGCAACTCAAGTGGGCTGTCATCTTCCTGTCCGTCTTCACGTGCGTGCTGCTGGCCGGCATGTTTGGCCTGACATGGGCTGTGGTGGCAGCGCTCAAGGACACCAAGGTCGACAAGGGCAGCGCTGTCATGTCAGTCAAGGGCGACATGAACAAGGTGGTGCAGGTGGCCTCGTACGAGTACACAGTGACGAGCGGCGTGCTGGCTTCACGCAATGCCTCCGCCACGGTCGGCAACAC
>BDCZ01000300.1:24315-73800 GCA_001662365.1 Chlamydomonas applanata | reverse complement strand
GGGGGGGGGGGGGGGGGGGGGCGCCGGTGGTGCAGGAGCACAGTGGCTTTGGCAGTGTAGTATGCAACAACGGTAGCTTGAGGAAGATTAAGGAATCGCAGCACCTCGTCTAATGGAAACGCTGTAACAAGTCAAGTAGCTTGAGCTGTGGGGGTTCCGTGGGTGCTTGCTGGTGCTTGGTGATCCTGAGTTGTTTGTGTGTTGTGTGATGCATCAAGGATGAGGTGGCCCAATGGCTGCGGGGTGACAAGGATGTGTGAATCTGTGTGCATGGTGTGAGGGAGAGCAGGTGCTCATCCTTGTGTGTTGTCTGAGGTGTGTGGTTGAGCCATGTGAGGTCACATGAACATCAAGAGAGAGCACACAGGTGGAATAGTGTGACGGAACAGATCCTAGGAGCAGCCACATACAGCTGTGGTTGGTCAGTGTGATGCAGTGCGCTGCGAGTGGTTGGCTGGGCTGCATTGTGCTGCGATGGTCACATGCTGCTGGCCTGCCAAGGGTCTGACTGGAGGGGCCTGCAATATGTAGATATGTGGCCACTGGAAAGCGGCTGGCATATGTGCAAGGCGTTTAGTTGGCCGCTGCGCCGTCCCATTGACTGCTTCACAGGACACTTGCCACTCGACTAATTGCAAGCGAACCCAAACTTCCACCATCGGGCCAGCGGCACGGTGCAGCTCATGGTCCAGACCACCTTGCAGCTGCTGCAGGTGATCTACAGCCTACAACATCTCAACACCCTTCGCTTTGGACGCCTCGTATGTCGTATCACATCAATGCCCTGGTGCCAAATGCTGCCAATCTCACACACATTCATATTCAAAGCCTCATGTGTCATGTCCCGTTGTCCTGCCTGTCAGGTACCCCCCCTCCCCCCATCCCCACTGGGGATTCCCCAGCCTCAACTACCACTTCGAAGCCTCATTCATGTGCCAATTGCCCATTGTCCCGCCTGTCAGAACCCCCACACAGTCGCCACGCCTTCCCACCCACTCACCAACCCCGCGCACCAACCACCCCACCTGAAACGGAGCCCACTCACCCCGCCCAAAGTACCGCATCACGACCAGCAGTACAGCAGTACTTTAGTCACACCTTAGTACTGCGCGTCACGCACACGGCGGCGCAGTACGTCCAGCTCAGCCTCCAGGGCGTCAGACCGGCCTGACGCAGCGCCCTGCATCACGTCAGTGTAGCGAGGCAGCGCCGCCTGTGGCTTGCGCCCGTCCTGTGCCACCGCTGCACAGGGTGTATGGGCAGGCGGGCGCAGGGGCCGGGGGAGAGTGGGGGTGAGTGGGGGTGAATAGGGGAGAGGGCGACACATGTGGTGTCACGTGGTGTGGGGCCGGTTGAGCCACTCCATCTAGTCCCATGACTGGCCGTGAGGGTGCGCGGGTGCGAGGGAGATGCATGCTTGCCACCCACCTTGCTTCAGGGCAGCCAAGTCATCCTCCACACCCCCCACACCCTCCAGCTGCGCGCACACAAGGTATGACAAGAAGGCACGCGGTTTGGGGTGGGGTGTGTGTGGGGCGTGCGAATGTGTGTGTGTGGGGCGGCGCGGGGGGCGGGGCGGGGGGGGACTACGCAGTACATTCAGCCATGGCAGCATGGCAGTGCACACAGCACAGCGGTACAGCAGTACGTACCGCTGCAAAGCGTGCCTCGAGCGCATCGGGTGTGGCGAGCGCAGTCGCACCCTGCGCCTCAGCCTCCAGTGCCATGACCTTCTCCTCCATGCGGTCAAACGCGGCGAACGAGGAGGCTGCGCGCAGCGAACAAAACATGACGTAGTGAACACACGCTGGTGAACATGCTGGGGGTTAAGTGTGAATCCTGGTGTACATTTCGTACGTCAAAGCACCATTAATCTTTTCAAGTCCAAACGAGCCTGCAGGACTTTGTCCGGCGGGCACCTCCAGCGCAGGCACTAATCAGCTTTGTCCTGCAGGCACCTGGAGATACTATCACCGCCCTGAATCTTATAGTCCCTTGTACTATCATACAGTACTGACAGTACAGTTGTAGTTAACTTCATGAGCGTGCCTGATGTGGACCGCAGCCCGCCGATCATTTCCTGGATGGCAATGCTCGTCTTGGCACTGGCCGCGCGCGCCTTGAGTGTCTCCTTCTTGGACCTGCACAAACACGGTCAACACGGGGGCCTGACAGTCAGAGGCCTGGTCAAACAACGGTCCAAGTCTGCGGCTCTACGCATGATACAACTCAGAGGTCAAGGTAGCTGTCATGGTCGAGACCATGGTCAGCGTGGGCGCGGTAGCTGCACCATCCGTGCGCTGCCTATCCGCATGAGCTTGCAGGTAATCTTGGCCCGCTCCATGTCCGCTCCGTGTGGACATGGAGCGGGCCAGATCACCTGCAAGCTCATGCGGATACAGCAGGACACATGCTGGGGCCACGGCTGCCAGCATTGATCATTTGGAGGAGCCAGCATGCACAGCGCCTGCAACCGCAGCCACCATCCCGCACCAGCCACAACACAGACGCATCCCGCTGACACCGGCCACACCGGCACCAAGAAGAAGCAACAAGCAAGGCCTGCCAGAATGCCAGATTTGCCCAGCTTTGACCTCACATGCGCCACGCACCGTGCCTCCATGATCTTGCCTTCCAGCACCCGCACGCTCGCTGACAGCTGGTCGCATGCCTGCTGCTGAGCCACCGCCTGGCCTGTCAGCCGGTCTGCACGGCAGGGGAGGAAAAGGCAAGAATGCCAGCATGCGGCACGTCTCAGCAACTGTTGTTGTCGCAGGCCGCAGGGGGCATCGGCAGGTGCAGATCATAGATGATGGTCTTAGACCGTGCAAATGGCAGCTGCACTGCGTGCGTGCAAAGTACACTGATGGCCAGCAAGGTCAGACGGTGTATTTCGTTCAAATTTATGACATCTGTTCTCGGGAACAGATGCCATCAGTTTGAACCAAACACGGCCGCATGCAACAACAGGCTCAGCCACCACAGCAAAAACAATGTGTGTGCTGTTCACGATGGTTCATGATCTACACGCCCACCCGCGTCTGCCTGCAGCGCCTTGCGCCGTGAGAGCGCCTCGCGTGCCAGGTCATCCTGCCCACGCGCCACCGCCAGCTCAGCACGCCGCAGCCACTGGTCGGCCGCGTTCTGGAGCGGGGAACAGAGAACAGGAAGGGAAAGGGAGGCCAGGGCGCAGCAGTGAGGGACCAGGCCCACAGGGATCAGCCCCAAGGGAGAGGGGGCAGACGGAAGGCACGTGGGACGACGCGCACTGTACATTGCCCAGCCCGTCATGTTGGATAGGAAGCGCGTGCAAGCTGTCGCAGGCGTGTTATCCCCACCGGCATCGCGCACAAGGTTGGCACGTGCGCATGCATTGCATGCGCTGCAGGCACTGCGGGGGGCGGGTTGGGTGTGCATGCATTTTAAGAGCTGCAGGCACTGCATGGGGGATGTCTCATGTGACATCTTACCTGTGCTGTGGTTGCGCGCGCAGCCATCTGCCTCTGCGCCGCAATCGCCTGTGCAGCAGCCTGTAGGGGAGCGGCAGGCAGCATGGCGAGTTTGAATTATGCATGCTCATCATATGCCAGCGCCCAACCTGGACTGTGTAGTCCTCCTGTGTGGTAATCATCATGCTAGCACGGCTTGGAGCAGAAGTCATCCACCATCATAATTGACCTGGCGATTGACTGGGTCAGTACTAGGTTCAACCCCCACGGGCACCTGGCGCATGTGTGTCTGTGGTGGACAGCAGCTGAAGCAAACCCAGGCTTTAGCGGGCAGGCATGTCTGCGACAAGCCGTGTGATCTATATCTGCGACAAGCCGTTTGAATATCCATAAAGTTGCCAGCACAGGGAGTTGCCAGCACAGGGTCAAACAAAACACGTGCGCACCTGGCGCATGCGGACCGAATCATCGGTCATCTCCCCCACCACTCGATCCAGGAGCTTCTCAGGGTCCTCAAACGACCCCACAAACGCGTCAACATACGCCTGGGAGGTGTTCAAGGTGTTGAATGATGGAGGTGATAGAGGGAGATGAAGGGCCCAGCTACCAGCCAGGTAGGCCAGGCCATGCAGGGGAGGTTGGATACTGGGGAGCGCAGGGTCGGGGCAGGGCCTGGCAGGGTGGTTTGTGGCACTCCATGCATGTGAGCAGGCCAGGGAGTAGGCCACTGTGGAAGCCCAGCCTTTGGACGCGGAAGGTGGGGTGCAGCATTCCTTGGAGTGCAGTGCAGTGAGGTGAGGCCTGCTCAAAGAGCTAGGGGCAGGGGATGGCGCATGGGGCAAGGGCCACATGCTGAGCGCAGCTGCGCGCGTGCTGGCATGCAGCATGGAGGGTGCAGGGGCTGCACGTGAGAGCACCCTGCCAGAGGTATAGGAGCCTCGGCTGCAGGGGGTCAACAGCCTCAACTAGTGCACGCAGTATGATGCAATCTTGACAAGTAAGGTTTGAGGTGGCATCAGCAACGCGCCAAGGTGGGTGGCAGGGAGGGCCATGCAGCGCATGCGCGTGCTGTCCCACTGCAGCTGGGCGCGTGTTGTGGGGTGCATCCCTCCAGCAACCGTGGCAAACACGACTCACCTTGATGACACGAAAGAAGCGAGAGAACAGGTTGGCTTCCACAGCCAGCTGAGCCCTGCTGCGCACAGAACGTGCTGCTCCTGGAGCAGGGCGTGCATGAGGGGCTGGCGTGGCTAAAAGCCGCTGCCCAAACACTGAGCTGTGCTGGGCGGACGCTGCCTTCTTGGTGGCTCCCATAGTGGCCCGTGCCACAACGGGCAGGGCACCATGAGCACGACAGATGCTGTGCCTCAGTGCCACAGGCCTTGCGGTGGCTGATGGCGCGCGCAGATTGCCCTGACGAGATGCAGACGATGTGCGAACTGAGAGGGCCATACTGTGATAGGGACAAACGGAAGCGACAACTGCGATAGAATGGGATCCTTGCCACGCTGCTATGAGCTTCAGGAGTGTGGGGGACTTTGTGTCACTTTGGAATATATACGGTCCACCACCTGGTCACACGGGCAGGCCTCGGAAGTGAGGCTGCAATAGTCAGATACGGCCTGAATTGTACCAGATCGTTGAGCAGCATGCATTGCTGGCCGTAGCACATCAGCCCAATGAAAGACACCAACGGCACCAGTTCAGGTAGTAGAAACGGGCGTCTGTACACGCATAGATTGTCTTCCTGTTCAAATGACCGGTGGCCATCATCTTTAGTGTGTCGTTGAAGGGTATGACGCTGCCCGCTCGCAGCACTGTGTCCGCCCTGCCCCTCGACCAGCTCATCATGCAGCAGCTGAAGCAGCAGGAGCAGCATGCACAGGCACTCGGCACTATCCAGCACTTGGCACTAATGGCATCTTTAGTGTGTCATTGGCCTGACCCATGACCCATGGATCCTCAACTGGTTCGAGCCGGATTTGCTGCTGATCCTGGAGCTCGTCCCGCAGGATGTTAACCAACGTCCAGTCCGGACTTGGATTTCCACGGTTAGGGCTTCATTGTATATCGTCCAGAAATGTAGCTTTCTTGCGCTCCGGCACCCTGGCACAGGCCAGCAAGGATACTGGCCATGGGACACAGAGCAACAGGAGCGTGCTGGATTCGCTGGACTCAATACTGGGTAGCTCAGATGGTGCGTAAAGAGCGTTGTTCTTGCAGCATCGGCTCCACACGACGGTCCCGAGATGGATCCAAGCTGATGCCCAGACATGCATACACCATGATGGCCATGCATGCACACATAGCATCAGCGGCCCGCATGAGCTGGAGGATTAGCATGCTGCTGCCCCAAACAGCCGGTTTGGACGAGTGCCCTCCATGCCAGCATGGCTTCGGTCTCTGTTGGGGGAATCGGGACATGCCCGCATCGGTACACCCAGGCAGGGCTTGGAAGGCTGGGTCATGCATAATGTGTATGGCAGGTCTGCCGTACACACTATGCATGACCCAGCCTTCCGAGCCCTGCCTGGGTGTACCTGGCTCACCAGCTACCGCTGCAATGCATCTCTGCTGCACAGTGAACAGCTGCAATTGCCCTCCACCTACTGGCTGCGCTCTGTGTGCCGCCTGCTTGATGTACAATTGTACATCACCCTGCCACCCGGTGCGCGCCTACAGTTGCCACCTTGCCAACAACCGCCCATGGCGTGCATGCATGACGTGCGCAGAGGGCGAGGGCGACAACCGCAGCGCTCCCAGCAGCAGCGGCAACAACTCGAACATGCGTGGGCCTGAGGGCTCCAAGCTTGTAGAGTGGTGGGCTGTCAAGCCGCGTCAGGCCGCACCGCCACGCCAGCGCGCCATGGCACCAGGTACACGGCGGTACAGCGGTTATGCAGCAGTACAGCTGCATGCGCGTGCTGCCTGCACAGCAGCTGTGTGTACTGCTGGGACACGGGATGCTGCACCGTTTTCAAAGGGCCCAGAAGCTGGTGGGGCCTTTGCGTCTCATGCCATGCACCGAACATAAACCTGCTGGGTATTTAGTGATGGTTTTTAGTTATGGTAGCTGCTTGAACTGTATAGTCTGTATTGCACTCTTCCTGTTCCCTGTCCTCGTTCTGATCCCACTGTACAGCTTCCTGGCTTCCTGGCACACTGGCACTGTGTTGTACACTTGTACTGCTCCCTCATTGCTTCCTGGGCGTTTGGAGATTTGAGCGTGTTTTCCAGCTCGTGCCATTCACCTCCACGCGCAGGCTCACACGGGCGGTTTGTAATGAACGAGGACCTCCTGCGCATGAACGAGTTGCGCGTGGGGCGCAAGACAGAGGTGGGCAGTGCGCTGGAGCTGCCAAAGGTGCAGCCCATCATGTCGTTCGTACTGCTGCTCATCAGCCTCGCAACGTACGGCACGTACCTCAACATCTCCTTCCTGCAGGCGCGTGCTGTGACCCCTCTGCCTTGGTGCTGGTCAACATAGTATTATAAGCAGTGTTCTTACCAGAATGTACCGGATGGTATATCAGGCTGTACCAGATATACGGTACATAGCCAGATATACCATACCGTACAATGTATGCACAGTGCGCTGTCAGGTAATGTATGAGCTGCAAGCACAATTGAAAAGTGCGTTCACAGATGTATGTGTGCATAATCTGCGTATGATCAACAGTGCCACATCTTGGGTCGCAACCTGTGACTCAAGACATTCCGTCCAGATCATTTCCACAGGGGCTGCCTGAGGGGTTGCCAGAGGGTTTGTGCAACCATGTATGTTTTGGTGTACCCTCCTGTGCGCAGGGCCCTGACGCAGCTGCTGAGTTCATGGCAGGCCTGGCCGCCAGCTCTGATGAGTTGCACTGGGGCGGCGTGGGCGGTGGCGCAGCACCCCTGACTGACTGGCTGCTGCGGCCGCTGGTGTCTGTGTTTATGGCACCGGGTGCGTGTCATGGGTGCGGCACAGCACAGCACAGCACAGCACAGCACAGCACAGCAGAGCTCAATTCAGTTTGACCATACGGTTTGCTCATGACTCTGGCATCATGTGTGCTTGCTATGGTGACGCACTGCGCGCCCAGCAGCGGCATTGGAGCACACTGCGATGCCCCACCTGTGTGTCGGTTCCAATGTCAGTTTCTGTCCAGTCCTGCCGTTTTCTATCCTTCCCTCATGCAAAATCATGTCCAAGTGCTGCACCTGCAGGCCCCCTGGAGCTGGGTGCAACTGTGTGGGGCCTGACGATGGTGGCCCCCCGCGCAGAGAGTGTCATGGGGTACTTCACCTTTACGGGTGGGTGGTTGGGGTGGTTGAAGGTTGGTTTTTTGGTTTGTCGGTGGTGGGTGGGTGGATGAAGAGTGGGTGGGCAAGGGATCATGCATACGGGTGCTTCCATTCCGATGCCGCGGTAATGCCGCACACGCCTCGCGATCATCCACCAACTGAATTTCACGACGCACACATGCAACCACGAGACATGCAACCCGTAAGAGCATATGAATGGATGTTGCATGGATCACACCCTTGTAACAGGCACCCCACGAGGATGCAGCCCTCCCCCCACCCACCTACACACACACACGCGCTTGCACACACCCTCCAACCCCTGGCCCCTCTACCTGCCTGCAGCCGTCTTCCTGCTGTCAGGTCTCACGGGGGCCGCAGTGCAGCTGGCCGAGGCGGGCGCTACCGCCACCTCGGCGCCCTCTACCGCCCACTGCGGCGCCGTGGCTGCGCTGCTGGGCGTCGCCGCGTCACTCGCCATGCACCACCTGCGCAACAGGTGAGCCTGTGAGGCGGTGTTGTTACAGCAATCGCAAGCGTTGCAGTCGAGAAAATCCGTGAAACACCTGAGTCTGCGTTTCCATCACCACCAGTAGCTGATATGATCGTGCGGGTGTGTGCCACATTGCCCACCTGGATTGTGGTCCACACCCTGCTTGTGGTGGTGCACATTACACGAGAGTCGCCAGCGCGCATTCAAGCAGCTATGACTGGTCAGTCACACAGTACTATGAAGTACTATGAGCTGTCACCGTTAGAGCGTTCAGCCTGGCACTTTGGCTTGCAGCCTCTGCCCCACAAAACTGCCCCTACGTATCTCCCCTCCCCTCACCCCCGCAGTCACCTTGAGGCGCAGGCCAGCAGCCTGGCGGGCGCAGGCTGGGACGCATCCACTGCAGCACAGCGCGACGCAGCAGCAGGCTTTGACGAAATCTTCAACCTCTCACCATCCAAGCCCGCCACGGCCTCAGAACCCACACCCCCTGCAAAAGCAGGGTCAGCAGCCAAAGCGCCTGCTGCTGCAGGCAACCAGCCAGCCAGCAGCCAGGGGCCACAGGCAGTGTGGATGCAGGTGCAGTGGATGCACACGGTTGGCGTGGTGGGCGCGCTGCTTGCGCTTGCTGGGTTGTCATCCCTTGAAGGCAACGGTCAGGTGAGCAAGAGCACGGTGCACAAACATGCTGCAGGCACAACTGTAGCAAAACACGCACATGAGGCAGAGAGTGAACTCATGTCTGGGCATGTGCGGGTTTGAGGGCGTGTGGGTTTTTTTTTTAAGGCTTGTGTGTGCGCGTGTGTTGCAGCATCCCTTTCACACCAAAGAAGTGCAAACGCCGGTAGAATGACGGCATACATGTGGATGATGTGATGATCTGGCCAGGTGGCGTTTGCGTGTCCGGGCATTGGCGCGTCAGCAGCGGCGATGGGCGCTGGAGTGCTGCTGACTCTGGGCATGGGCCCAAGCTTCAGTGTCACTCAGGAGCTGGACATCCCCGGTGCGTGACCTTTGGTTGCATGGGTTTGACCTATTGAGACTAGTTGGAATTCTGCAGACTGGTGTGACGGGCCTGGCGGCTGTACACCGTGCTGTGTGTGCTATGCTATGTTTGGGGGAGTGCCTGCTGCCATGCTCTGCAAGTGCTATGGTTACATATGGTGGCCATGCACTTTCTGCGCTGGTCGTACAACCCTGCCCAGTGCACGCCGTGCTCCATGCCTGGCTGTGTGTCAAAACTTTGTCAACGGGGCCTACGAATGCTTGCTTGCATGCTTGCATGCTGTGCAGTGAACGCACACTGCGAGCCCTGGCTCCAAGCCAGGCTCGCTCGCATGCTGACCACACTTCCCTAAACCCACCCTAAACCTTAAATCCCAACCCTAAACATGCCCCACATGCCCTCATGCGGTGACCTGGCTGAGCACGCAGAGGGGTCCATGGTCATCCCAGACAATGCGCGTGAGATGGTGGTGGTCATCGACCGCACAACCTCCTTCCAGCGCTCCCTCACGGCCGCAGCATACCTCGCGTTCCTCTGTGCCCTGTTCCTGGGCGTGGCGGCCAGCTGAGCCCTGCCCCATGGTGGCTCTGTCTTCGTCCGGCCGCAGCTGCCCTCTGGGTCGCCAGATGCCTGTGAGCCCGGCTCCTGGGTGTGGCAGCGAGTGGTTTAGTGCAGCCATCTCCATGACAACCGGATGCAGCATGGTGCAGGCGTTTCTTGCACCATGCGGCAAAGGCAGACAGCCCTGGGCTATCCTGTTGGGGTGCACTCCAGCAGCAGTTAGCCAACGAAGGAGCACACGAGCACGTGTTTGAGGCAGCTTGATGTGCTTGAGGCAGCTTGATGGTGCCTCCAGAGGAGCCTGAAGGTGCTGAGGTGGTGGCTCAAGCTTGCTTGCTATCCTTAGATGCCAGGCGCTGCAGCAGGGCTGTGGGTCTGTTGGGCTGCCTTGGAGGTTCTGCTCCAGTTGAATCAGACTCTCAATGCTTTGTGGTGTGTGAGGACTGCGGCGCATCGACATTCATGTGCACTGCCGTGCGCTGCCTGTGCGTGCGCAGCAGCTGACAATTCTTGGCCGTTCTGATGCACTAGGTTTCAGTCAAGGTTCCAGTTTAGAGGAGGAGCAGGTGTGTATGTGCATGGTGCGTGCCACTGATTATGGCCTGGGTGTGGCAAGAGCGCCTCACGTGCGGGTGTTAACCAGTCCATGGCGATGTGAAGGTCATCAAAACCCAACACATGCCGGTAGGCTCAGTCAGATTTGCTGACGGGCGCACAGCCACAAGTGTAGCAGATGTGTCCAAGCAGGTATCGAACACAGGAATGGCTTGGTTTCTGGCTTAATGGCGGCACCATGTGGCATGGGATGGCTTGGGCTGGGATTGGATGGTACGCCAACATGGTGTGTGTGCAGTAGCTGGAGGCCTTTTTTGTGTGTGGCACAGAAGAAGAGAGTAGGAAAGCAAGACAATGCACGTATGTGGTCATCAGATGGTAGCAGGCACGAAGAGAAAACACGTGACCCACCAAGGATAATCCGGGCTGTGCATGATGGGGGTGGACACGCCCTCTGTGAATCACCCCGCGTCTTTGTGAGTTGAAATCTGAGTCGGACCATGCCTCTCGCAAAACCTGTTTGATTGTCATGTTGGCTTCCCGCTCGCCATATCAATAGGGAAGTTGAAGGTGATCTAGCATCACCAATGCACCCGGATCCAGGCCTCACAGGTTGTCCCAGCTGCTAAGGAATGCTTGTCAACCCGAGATGACAACCCTTGCTGCACCTACTAATGCCACCATTGCCACATCCTGCTGACCCTTCCCATTCCCGGAGCACGTGACGCAGCCGCAGGTGTGCAGCGCGCTGTGCGTGCTGCGCTGCCACAGGCTGCGCCCTTGTCCTCACCCTTCCCCGTGCGCCACCCTCCCCTCTTAGATGCTGGCTTGGCTCTTGTGCCCCCAGGACCCCGGGTCGGCTGCAGTGTGGGTGCACTGGCACAGCCTCGCCCAGTCGCCTTTTACACAGCCCTTGCGCTCCGCTCCAATCTGTTGAAGCCTGTCGAAGCCCGTTGAGGGAGACTGTGGGAGCAAGCCTGCTGTTTGGGCCAGCTAGCCTGCTGAGAGCTCATCTACTTGATGTACTGGGACACCCAGCGGAAGCCATCGCCATAGCCCATGCGCTTGACCACGGAGCACATGAACACCTGCATGCATCACCGCAGCAGCCGTGTTGTGCCTCCTCTCGGCAATTGTTGACCCGCATGCCTCACCCATACAACTGCTCAGTGACAGATCCGTCAAACCCAGATGTCCCAAGCGCTGCAGAGTACACATGGCAAGGCTGAAATGCAACAGGCTGTATGGCCAGCGGTGTGGAGTGGGTGGCGTATCACAACATGCAGCCCTTGACCCTGAACCTTGCGCCCTGAACTCATACCTCCAGGGGACGAATCTTTGAGTTGTCCAGGTTGACCTTGCCCTTGCCCGTGGTGTAGTTCAGGCCCAGCCACTGCCTGCGTGGTGGCAGGAAATGATTGCACGCGCCCGATGAGGACCCTCAAGCATGTGTGCTTCGCAATGGAGTGGCCATGGGTGCCCTGTCATCTTCTCCGGTGGATTGCCAGCCCCACAGTGTGGCCCACCAGCAGCTGTGCTGCAACACTGAATACGCCCTGGGTTCATTCATGGCTGTGATGAGTGGCAGGCACGGTGGTGATGCACTCGCTGCATCGCGCCTCGTGCACGCCGAATGACACTGCACCGCCCGCTCATTCGCGGCACACATGCAGCTCAGCCCTGCCCCAGCCCTGCCCCAGCCTCGCATCCATGTGTACCTCAGCTCCTCCTCAGATGCCGCTGTGGGGATGTCAATCTTGTTGCCCAGCACAAGGAAGGGCACCGTGGACAGGGAGTCATCAGAAAGCAACGAGTCCAGCTCGCGCTTGGACTCGGGGAAGCGGTCACGGTCTGCAGCATCCACCAGGTACACAATTGCGTCCACCTGCGTGCATGATGGTCAACACAGTCAACGCCAGGTGTGGTGGGCATGCACATGGGCATGCGCTGCAACACCAGCGCGCATGGTACCTGCCAGTGCCCGCATGCTGCACTCAGATCGCCCTCTGACCTTTGCGTAATAGTCCTTCCACACGCGACGCGCAATCTCGTGTCCACCCAGGTCAAAGGCCTTGAAGTTGATGCCCGCCAGCTGCAGCTCTTCCGAGGTGGGGTACTGTGTAGGCTGGTGCTGCACCACACGGTCGTCCTTCAGCATGTGCATTAGCGTCGTTTTGCCAGCATTATCAAGGCCCAGGAACAGAATCTTGGCGTTCTTGTTGTAAAGGCTGCGAAGAAGCGGATCCAAGACACCGAAGGTTGGAGCCCAGATCAATTAAACGCCCAGCAGCACATGCGGTGCATCATGTAGCGCGGCCCACGAGGGGTCATGTGGACGCCCGCAGGGTCAGCGTGAGCTGCCTGTCGGTGACATGAGTTCAGGGGCTCCGCAGCAGCTGCACCTACCCAAGATAATTGAGCATGCCGGTCAGCCAGTTCCATAGGAAAGACATTCTTGTGAGCTTAGGTGCACAGAACAGACAGCTGGCGGTTTGATCTTGCGCACTTAATCCCTACTCCTCCTAATTTTGCTGGCGACCAAATTAGAGGTACTGATAGCTTCACAAACCTCCCAAAGCCAATGACGCAATAATGTAAGTTGTAAGTTGGTAAGCCCGCATGCTTTTGCTGCGCGTTGCGGCCCTGTGGCCTGCGTGGTCATTCTGGCTGCGCCCTGGTCCAATCGTGATCATGATGGTTCCAAGTAGGCTGCTGGGCGCAGCTGCGGAGTCTGCACTGCTTGGTGCAGCATTACGGACTACGAACCAGCTTTCAACCGAGGCTGCAAGCAGTTCAGGCAGACCCTGGTGGCATGTGCGGTACCTGCATGGAAGCGTGCAGACTGGCCAGCCGGCAGCAGAGGCAGCAGCTGCTGCTGGAGTTGATGCTGATGATTTACAACCAGCAGAGCGGGTGTGTCCATGCTTCTTGCGCACCATGCTGCGCATGTATCGCGTGCCGCCAACTGCGCATTTGGCCATGCTGTTGTTTGCATCCGCCCGCAGCACATCCCTGATGCTGTCAGATGATTTTGGCAGCTAATTCGACAGCAGCCAGTCGAGGCAGAATGCCATCTGCTTGACCATGCCCATGCACTGTGACTTGATCTGCAGAAGCACCGCTTCATGAGCCTGCTCCAGCCACGCAAGCGGCCAGCGAAGCAGCGGCACCCGATCTTCTTCCCTGAGCTCACTCTGGAGATGATGAAGCTGGGAGATGAGCAGCTGAAAGAGATTAGAGAGACAGGCTGGACACGTGAGGTGGCATTCAAGACACAGCCCCACGTGACCAAGGTGTGACATGGTGTGGGATGTGTTATTGGTGGTGTCCCTGGTCAAGTGGGCATAACTTCTTTCTGATTGGATGTGCCGTTTCACAGTACGCTGTGTTCGTAACTGCATACGATGTGGCGTGATGTGGGCATGTGGCGTGATGTGGCGAGTGTGCAAACCCTGAGTTTTAAGCCGCCGTTTTCATAACTGCATGCGGTGTGATGTGATGTGATCTGCAGCTGGAGATCAAGGCATACCTGGAGGCGGTATATGGCATGAAGGTGGAGCGCGTGCAGACGATCAACTACCTGGGCAAGCTGCGGCAGGTGCCCAGTCAGGTCCCAGGCTCTAAAAAGGTGTGGCGGCAAAGCTGGATCCAAAAAGCGCTGTTCTGAGTTGGGTTGGGGCATGCTGTGTGATGCTGTAGCGACAGGTGGCAGCCACAGGCGCAGCATGAAGTCTAAGCACCGCAAAAACAGAACACGCAGCAAATATGTGACGGGTGCAGCGTCGTCAGGGCGCAGTGGATGTGTCAGCAGGGGCCGCCTGTGGTGGAGTGTGTGCTGGGGCTGCAGCAGTCGCCCATGCACACACTGGTGCGGCAAGGTGCATGTGCGCGCACAGTGCTTGTGTGCTCCTTTTGCTTGCTGTGAGCTGAACCAGTTGTGTACGCGCGTACACGTACATCCCTCGTGTGCCATGCAGCACGGTGACACAGCACAGCCCAAGCTCTACCGAGAGGACGACTGGAAGAAGGCGTATGTGACATTTGAGCCACATGAGGGGGTGGCCCTACCCAGCCCGCCTGGCCCTGTCCCACCCCTGGAGATGCTGCAGACGCTGCGCGATGTGAAGCTGCGGCGTGCGAATCCGGAGCAGCAGGCCAGGCAGGAAGCATATCGGGCCAAGACGCTGCAGCCAGCAGATGTTATCAAGGAGATCGAGCAGGAGGCACGTGAGGCTGCAGCCAAGGGAGAGGCAGCTGCAGCTGCACCAGCCCCAGCGCAGGTGGCTGACTCAGTAGCGGATGCATTGGCCCCCTCAGAAGGGGCACAGGCAGAGGATGCTGCCGCGAAGCTGGGGATGCCTGCTGGGCCAACCCAGGCATTGCTTGATGCAGCGCAGCCCAGCACCCAGCCTGCTGCTGCTCAAGGGGCTACAGATGCAGGGCCAGGGAAGAAGGCATGAGGACGCTGCGACAGCATTGGATCGGTGTAAGAAGGCTACAGGGCTATTGCTGAGGAGGAGGAACAGGTGGAGGTGCATGGCTGGGGAATGCATACAGTCTTGGACCAGCCAATTGTAAGACAGCTACGGACCGTTTTCTCCTGGAGTGCCACGATTTGGGCTGCACCTTTCATGCCTCTGAGTTCTGCCTGCCCTGGCCATGCCTTCCTGATGTATGGGGGGTTGCAAGCTGCATGCACATGTCAACCACCCAGAGCAGCGAAAGCCAGCGATGGCTGTCATGCGGGCCGGCCACAATTCTGGGCTCACTTCAGAACAAACTGATGGGAGTGCATACAGTTGTATACGTTAATAAGCATGGCGCTGTACCGCCCGTGTGCTGTGCTTGTGTGCGCCTTGTTGGCATGCTGTGCTGCGCCCTGTTGGGGCTATGCCAACACATTCTTTGGGGCCATGAACCCTTTCTCTGGACAGCCAGTGGGCCCAGTAACACATCCACAGCTGGGGTGCTTGAACACAGTCGCAGGGCCTCCCTTCAACTACCGCATGAGGTCAGCACTTGCATCTGTTGGGAGCCTGCGCTGAGACTCAACACAAGAGAGCGCTGAATGCAGGGGGGCCAGCTAAGCAGGGGGCCATGTTTCAGCCGTGTCTCGTTCATACCATGCTCAGTGTGCTGTGCCAGTAGAGATAGCGTTCTGCGTGCCAGCAGTCAGCGCTACGCAGCCGATAGTGCAGTGCCAGTGGCAGTCGTGCCAGAATGGGCTGTGTTACAAAGCCTGGCAGCTACACATCGTCGGCATGCCTGCACTGTTCGCATCCCTCACATCCGTGCTCAAAGACTGCTGGCCTGCTGGCCTGCGTGTTTGATTGGGTGCAGGTGCCCTGACACAGCCAATGTGTCTGACTTCTTTGATGCACGTGGCACGTTCCACCGGGTCATCGAGCATGCACCCCTCAAGGGTGTGACAGCCGCCATGATACGCTGGTGGTTTTCGCCTGCGACTGCGGTGGTCAGCTTCTTACCATTCAGGGGCCAGGTGCGGCACCCGGGGCAGCAGGCGCCCCGGTCGCTTGATTACAACTATCAAGCTGCCGTTGGGTGAACTGTTGTACAATGTGCGTGCAATGTATGGCATGTGTGCCGTTT
The DNA here is from genome assembly GCA_001662365.1 of Chlamydomonas applanata. NCBI lineage: Eukaryota > Viridiplantae > Chlorophyta > Chlorophyceae > Chlamydomonadales > Chlamydomonadaceae > Chlamydomonas > Chlamydomonas applanata. Next base: position 57,839 of record BDCZ01000300.1, on the reverse strand, counting down.
GTGCATCAGACCACAGCCGAGGAGCGCCCACGCCCAGGATGTATGGCCTTGGTCCTGAAACACACCGTCCTTACCTGTGTCTGGCACCCTTGCAGTTCCACTACTGGTACAAGATCTGGGTGAGTTTCCAGGTTCTGAAGCAGGGTGTGTGGTCAGGGGCTCGGGAGATGGCATTTGTCGAGGTGCAGCTGAGCACCAGACACCAGGTCAGGTTGCTACTGGTCCTGCTGCTGCTGCTGCTGCTGCTGCTGCTGCTCCGATGTTCGCCTCCTCCCTCCTCAAACCTGCCCGCAGCACCCGGCAGACCACGACTGGGCAATACCCACCATCCTGTCCAGCCCTGATAACCCAAAGGTGCGTGGCCAGACAAGAGTATGCAGGAAGCACAACACGTTGGCAACAGCCACATCATTTTGGCCTCGTGCAGCCGCCTCTTGAAAGGCACATTCAACACGCCATGGATCTGGGGGCATGATGCTGCCGCGGCATCTGCTGCTGATGCTGGTGGTGCACGGCAGCATGCATCCCTCGCGTGCAGCTGCCCAAACATTGCACCGGACTGCAGCACTGCAGTATAACTGCGCACTACTGCCGTGCCGTGTCACGATGCATGATGTTGTTGCGTGCAGCTGCCAGCACTGATGATTCAAGTAAAAGAGCACTACCGGCCACTGCCCCAGGACAACACGTCACATGGCTGGGTGCTCGACGCGCCACTGTTTGTGTCGGACGCACGCATCGGAGCGCAGATCCGTGTTGCGGGTATCGTGGTGCGCGGCTCGCTCGCCCGTCTAGCAGGACACTGAACACGCACTGCATCAGTACCATTCAGTAGGTAGCTAGCGTGGGTTGCAGGAACTGAAGGGCGTGGTACGCCATCTGCAGTACACTCCAGGAGGACTGGAGCTGCTGCAGCGCGGCGGCGTCAGATTCTAATCATCCGCTCTTTTTGTCTTTTACTGCATCCCTGTGCATCTTGTGGTTGCATGGCTGCCATGCCACCCCTCCAAAACATTGCCACTCCTGGCTGGACCCCGCGATCTGCTGCTCGTGCACGGCATCCCACGTACTGGTTGGCGGCCACGGGTGATCACACCGTCAAGCACATGCGCCGCCCGGGTCACACCTCACAGATCGCTAGCTTCCTGAACCGCCCGTGGTATGACAGCCCCGAGGGCGCACGCACCGCGACTGAGTTGATCGTGGGAGTGGGCAACCCTCTGGTGGGGCCCTTGGTCAACAAGGTGGGCGAGGTACTGCCTACAGCTACCAGCCTGTGTTCCTTCTTGATATGCCTGCAAGAGCAGGGTTGTCAAAGGGTAGTGCCTATGCATGTTGAACTGGTGCCGCGCCGTGCCATCATTTATACATATGTTGAACTGGTGTGCAACTGTGGTTGTGTGTTGCATGTATAGCCCCTTGGGGCGAAAAGGGAGATTTGGTCATGTTATTCCAGGATTGGGTTTAGTATATATGGGACACCCAAGGGGAGCGGGTGTTACAAAATGAGCCCCTGCTCATGCCCCAACTGCATGCGGTTGTGCACGTGCTAGTCAGACGTGCTTGCTGTTACTGTACTGACGTGCATGTCTGTCACCATGCCTGCAGCCGCTTGTTCTCCCCATTCTGGACAGCGAGCTGACAGGGCTTGCGGACCAACTGGCCCGGCATAACATTGAGGAGTTCGGCAACTTTGAAGTGAGGCCGCGATTGCTAGTTGCATGATGGCTGATGCATACTGTAGGCATCATGCAAGGAAGCGAAATGCCGAAAGAATCAAGATGACCGAATTAAACCGCCCTTCGCTTATGATTCCTGAGCATTTTTCAGCCTGGCTTTGTGCACAAGCTAAGCCGCAGGTTCAGCTGTCAGTCCTTCCATGTCACGCTCTTCTAGAATTCTGTGATGCCTTGGGTGCCTGGTTGATCACGCACCGCCACCCTCAAGCTGGCTGCACTGCTGCTGCTGCTGTACTGTGCAGGACTTCCTACCAGAGCTGTACATCAACCGCCACAACTTGTCGGCTCTGTTGTCGGCAAAAGCTGGTGGCCTGTCGCGGGGGCCATGACAGGGCCATCACAGCATGGCCCTATGCAAGGATGGGGACAGGTGACAGGGACAAGAACATGATGGGACAAGTGACAGCCATCATCAGTAGAATCACCGCTGCTATTCTTTCAGTTAACAGTACAGTAGCGCTGCTGAGATTACAGCAATGCTAGATGTTGTATGCACTTTCCAGCCCTGCTTCCAGCCCAAGTAAGTGCATTCGTTTTTGGAGGAAATACCACAGTAATACAGGCTCCCTCCAGTGCATACTCCCATGCTCAGATTCCCCACATAGAAGCCTCCTGTAAAAGCGGCAGGCGGACAGCATGCGCTCACGCTCACAAATCCATCACCATCCATCATCTGCAGTCAACACCAGCGATCCAGCATACATCAGCGCACAACCCCATGTCAGGCAGGACGAGGAGGGGGGTAGCGTGCGCGCGCTTGCGCAGTCACTTCGCGCGATCTTTGCAACACCTGCTCAATCATGTTGTCCAGCATGGCCTGCATCACAGACACGTCATTTGAAGGAAGCTCCGGGGCAATCATGCTCTGGAACTCCTGCGACAGGCTGTCAAACACTAGCAGGTGCGCGAGTGCGTCTGTTGCACCATGTGCAATATGTGCGTCTGTGAGATCACGCTCCTCCCACAGGTAGCTGTCTTTCTGGTGCTCCTTGTCCAACTTCAGGTCCAGGTATGTATCTACCAGATTAGCCAGGCTGATGAATGACATGCCGCCCTGCCCTTGGGGGTCCTCCATAAGAAAATGCATCAAGTTGATCTGTGAAAACGCAAGAGTAACGAGGCGTGCCACAGAAATGAATGCATGCACGATCCAGTCAACGATAGATACCAGGCTCTGAAGATCTAGAGGGAGCCACATCATGCATATGATGCTTCATGCTTGGATGGGCCTGGGTGGGGGCATAGGAGCAGAACTGAAGCACTGGCGCAGTGGCATGCCGACTATGATCTATGCTTGAGTAGTATGCTTCTATGTTAGAAACGATCCTGAAGGAGGGTATTAATGATAATAACACGGCGTGTTACAGATGTGTCTGCATGCCGGAGCCTGACAGTCGTTATCTAAACACCATCACTAGAGGACCAAGCCAGCCTTAAATGCCGGGAGCCGCCCCACTGCAGCACCTAGCACCTGAAGGAGGTTGTGGGTACCAATACCCAGCAGGTCAAGTTTGAACTCATCGCTTGTTCCACAGCTGGCCAGCACCACCTGCATGCAAGCGCAATTGGCAGATAGGCAGGGCTTCCAAAGTTGGCACGCCCATGCACCAGTCGAGTGGCACCCCCCATTTGATGGCAAGGTTTAAGGTCATCAGTAGGACATATGCACGGGCTCTTGTTGTCTTGGCCTTAGAACTTGAGCCCTCAGGAGAGCTGGATGGTGGATGCACATTATGCAGTGCCTTTGGCTGATGCCCAGCTGTACCCATGAGTCCTTCATGCCATGACACCGAAATGTTGTGTGCTGGAGATTATAGCTGTTTGCGCACCTTGTCGTGTTCCAGCAGCTCCTTCAGCTTGGGGGTGCTGCGATCAGATGCCTCAGATCCCAACTGTGCCAAGTGGAACAGGTAGCACTTGTATTCGTCAGGTGCAACACTGCGGTCGCTGCCTGCAGCTGTAGTCGAGGGGCCTGCTATACTGTTAGGTCCTGCGGATGCTGTGCCTGCTGTCCCTGACAGCTCCAGCTGCAGATCGTTGTCCTGGCTCTCGAATGCAGCCAGCTGCCCTGCAGCTGCAGCTGTGCGTTCCTGCACCGGGACAGCACCCAAATCATTGTCCTGGCTCTCTGGTGCTGCGATACGCTGTAATCCTGTTACGTGCGTGTCTTGCCGGGTTGCATGGTCCAGGTCATCGCGTTGACTTTCATGCATGGGTGCACCATGCATCGCAGGCAACTCTGACTTGTGCTGTAGGTGCATACACAGCTGCATCAGTGCAGGAGGGCGCCCGTCTGGCCCAAAGCCATCACCCTTGTTGAAAGCCCATTCCATATCCAGGCCGATAACCAAGCGGCCATCCTGTAATGCTGCCAACCTCTGCAGCAGTTCTTCGCATGCAGCATCAATCTCGTCCCTGGTGCGCGCGAAGTACAAGTCCCCGTCAAAGCTGAGGTACCCCTCCTGTTTCTGATGCTTATGATTAGCGTTGTCTAATGTATCTCCGGCGCGTTTCAGGTGCGACATAACGCGTGAGCAAAGTCGTCAACGCTCATGAAGGACAGCTGTACCTAGACAGTATGATGGTATAAATGGCGTCCAGCCTATTGTATTGATTGCCCTGGTCATTCATGTATGTAGTGCTGTATTGCGTATTGCCTGCCTTCATTTCACATGCCATAGTGGAGCTGGCAGGTTAGGGCCTGCTTGCGTGCAAGCTCAGGCGAAGCATGCTGTCTGATGAACAGCTGCAGGGCATCTCATACTCCAGTACACACATCTCGCATACTGCATCAACCTGGCCTGAAGGCAGGTCAAAAACAGATACCCCTCAAATTTGATGAAGCTATCCTATTCTTGCCGCTAAGTGCTGCTCCACTAAGTGCATCCACTGTATGTTTCAGATGCGGCATGGTTTGCAAAGGCGCAGGCCTCCACGGTACAATTCAAGCGCTCAGTGCCTCAACCAATGCAATTGATCAGGTTCATCATCCTAAAAGGACTCTGTACTCGTCCGCCCTTTCTGCCGCCACATACTTCAAGATCTGTCCCAATTCAGCAGTTAGAATCCGATACGCGCAGCCTGAACACTGGACCCCAATCACAACTTGACCTCGTACAGAACCTCGTTCACACGCACAAAACCCGGCGCAAAAGGTGGATGATATTGCCACAAGTGGAGCGGCCCGGTGGGCACCAGCCCCTCCGCCTGCACGCAGAGCCAGTCATTGTGTGTGCACTGGGACAGATGATAGCATTCACAACGGTGGTAGACATGCGTGCAGAGCTTGCTGCTAGTCCCACCTCCCGTGGGTGACAGTCCCTGTAACTGTTTCTCTCTTTTTCCTACAGGGTCGTGCACGCACGAATGCAGCAAGGCATCACGTGTGCATATTCAGAACTTTTTATGAACTGTTCGTGCTGTGCACCTTGTCAACCCTGCCTTCATGCACACCTGTAAGAGCGTGCGGAGCGCAGCAGCCTTCTGGTTGACCACCTCCTCTGACGGCAGGCTGCCACTGAAGCCCAGCGCTGCCATGGCACGTCCAGGGACCTGCAGCGCATCAGCCCAAGGAGACGGAAGCATTGTGGATTGTGCCCATCACATGCTCCTCAGAGCAGACTGCGGCCATGCTGGCACACCGCTGTTGTGTGCACGCGTGCAAGCTCTCAGCTGTAACAGGTGTGATGCAGCTTCGAGCCGGTGCACCTCCACACAACCAAGCTCCAGCGCCGGCTGGATGGTTTGCTAGGCAGGAACTCACCTCTTTGATCACGACGTCTGGGTCCTTGGGCTTTGGGAGTGATGCAGGCGTGTACTTTGAGGGCATGGAGAAGGACACCCTGTTGAGAGTACATTGCAAAATCAGGTGGACAATGCAGAATGAGCATCAGACTAACTGCGCTGGCCCGCAGGCACTCATATGTTGTGTAGCAGTGCCAGGGCATACGTACACGGTGTGCTGCATAATGTGCATGGGGCTCTTGTGGCTAATGGAGACAGCCCTAGATGCTGGCTGCAGCACAAAAGGTGCCACGCCCGCATCCGCAAATCCCCATTTAGCCACACATAGCCAACCAAAGCACCTGCCACATGAGCACTCGCTCACCTGTACACCGTCTGCCCGCCCACGCTGCTCATCTCAGCTGCCACTGGGCTGGTCATCGCCACCTTTTCATTGCTGCTGCTGCCACTTGCCACCTCGAGCGCAACCGGTGACGTCACAGCCACTGACTCCTTACTGGGTGCTGCACTGACCACTGATGTGTTGTTGCCAAAGATGAAGGATGCCACCTTCCGGAACCCCTTGTTCAGAGCCTCCCGCATGCTCCCTGCCCCCTTCACCTCTACCTACGTACATGGAAGTTGAGCGTACGCAGCAACAAACTCAGGCTGATTGTCAGGACTTGGGATAGAACTCCCATGGAATAGCCGGTCACCGTGCCAGTGGTCCGTTCAGCTTCGAGCATCTGCCTGACCCCTTGCCTCGGACGGGGCACACAGCGCAATGCACAAGGCTGCAAGCGCACTGCGTGTGACTGGGTGTCCCAGCACACCTCAGCAATCAAAAATGACTTGTACTGCCGCAGTTCTGCACCGTAGTCCCCTGCCAGCCACCTGAAGCAGACGAGGTTCGATGGTCAATGCAGGCATGCATCAGCATCAGCAGCAGCTACAGACGACATGAGCCTGCATGCGCTGCCATGTGCTCAAATGAATACACCAGATGAGCACAGCCACGAAAGCATGTGCCATTCATACTGCGCAGCCTGGGCTGTATGATGTGCATGGCCGCTCCAAACGCACCCAAGTGTGCGCTTTTGACCCAAGCTGCGGACGACTGAGTATGCGGGTTTCTCAAGCACCTTGACCTGGAGCCTGCAAGGTGTGAGCCATGCAGAGACTGGGTTGGCCGGCACGCACATGGCCGCATGCTGCAGCACATCCCACCTGCTCATGCGTCCTGCCCCCGCCATGCATCCCCCTGCTCCCCCACGCAAATATGTGGCTCCTGGCCATCTGCTGCCATGACCAATCTGACCAGTGTATATGGACACAGTGTAGCCATCACCCACCATGCACCTACTGGCCAGGCCAGCGCCAGGAAGCCCACCACCCCACCCGCCACCGCGAGCCCTTTCTCCCAGGGCTGCATTGCACAAATCCAAGTACGTGCACACGACCAATGCCGCGTGCATCGAGGCCCTGCACACAATGTGTGTACTGTGTGTGATATATGGATAACTGTACGTTAGGGTTGTCGTGCGAACATTCCTATTTATGCCGATATGAGCTGCACATGAACCTTGCATCTGTACTGGCGCTTTTGATCGGGGCTTGTGCCCTTGCGGCACCTTTCAATTACTCTGCGGACTCCGAAATCGATAAAGACATCCCCCAGGGTGCTAAACTGGAATCGGCACAAGTGCTCTTCAGGCGAGACAGATCAACCTGTCATTGTTGATATCACAAGACTGCAGCACTCTTGCACTCAAAATCAACCGCAGCAGTAGCACGCACTTGGCATGTATGTTCGACAATCATGCACACACTCTTGTACATGGCCAGGAAACTCCATGCGTGGCCGTGCTTGCATGGACATGCTGGTACCCCACGCTGCAGGGATGTGGCGCGCACGCCTCTGGCAGACCGGTACCTGCACAAGGAGGTGGCGTGGACAGGCTGCCACTTTGATGCCTCCAAGGTGGGCGACAGAACAAACATTCGGGTGCATATGGTTGAGAGCACAACCCATCCCATGCTCCCTTCCAAAACCCCGGTGTACATGGTTTGGGACATGGGAACATAGGGACATCACAATAACATCCTGTGAAAGCTAAGGCTGCCTTCTATTCATTACAACATCCGCTGCCCCAAACATACACAGGCACCAGAGCTGGACCTCGCCACGCCAGATGGCAAGCCCCTTCCTGCCAAGCAGACAGTGGACACTCTCAGCAAGATACCTGGCACATACCGCCACGGCTTGCTGAATGGAGGCTGCTACACAGGCATGGTGACAGAGGCTGGGTTCAAGCAGGGCGTGCAGCTGGGCGCATGGCTGCATGGCCGCTATGTCACCAAGCACGCTTTGCTCGCGGCCCCAACCGCCTCAACCACCTCAACCGCCCGGCTGTACGCCCGTACCTCATTCCACAACCGTACCATGCTCAGCCTGCGAGCCGTACTGCTGGGCCTGAGTGGAGGTACAGTAGGAGCGGGCGGGGCAGTGGCGGCACCCTCAGGCGGGGCCAGCACTCTGCCGCGCACCATCAAGGCAGTGGCAGCACCGCCTGCTGAGGAGGTCCTGTATGCCAACCTGGCAAAGTGCAAGGCGCTGGCAGTGCTGATGCGCAAAGCGGAGCAGGAGACACACAGTGAGTATGAAACTCATAGAGCAGCTTGTACCAGGTTGCAGACTTGTAGTGCTTGGCCTGCCAGGCTGGCGAGCCGATGTATGGCCCTCAAGCTGCCCCTGCTGCTGCAGTACTGCTGCGGTACACTGCACCCTGCACTACCCATCCTGTGCCAGGCCCTGGGCAGCTGTTCCAGCCCCTCCGTTTCCTTAAACTCTTCAAGACCCTCAACCTTTGAAAACACTGACACGCTTGACTTTCATGCAGTGCCTGCGGAGGGTATGGAGGAGGAGGGGCGTGACGTGGCACAGAGCGTGCGGCTGTTCCTGGGGCTGCCTCAGTCTGACTCCCACTCGTGGGTCAGCTGGAAGCGGCTACTGGACGCCATGTGCGTGCAACTGGGTGCCACTGCACCATGTGCCTGTTCCTTTGCTCCCTACTATCTGATACCACATATCACGATATCGCATATCACATACCAGCTATCCATCCGCCCTTTTTAGAGTCTGAACTGCGCTGTTAGCTGCAGTGCCAGCACCCTCGGCATGCACCTGCTTGCTGGTGTTTTGCCACTGCCACGGCTGTGCTGCGAGCCAAAGTCACACAGCCGCCCGCGCGCATGGACCAATTCTGCTGCCTGCCTGCCTCTTGTCAACGCCTGGGACACTCTTGAGCAATTCAAGCCGACGTGGCATGCTTCACGCGCTCATACCCTACTCGCAGCATGTGCCTGGAGGCCAACGGACTTCCCACCTACCCAGGCATGACTGAATTGCTGGGTGGCATGATCGACCGTGAGGCGACACGGCGCGTCACCACCGTGGTGGGCCCTCCATGCCCTGCAGGCACGGTGGCACCCAATGGAGGAGGGCTGCCCCTGTGCCAGGTGTGGAGGTCAGACCCATGCACAATGGCACATTATGGTACTGAGTGCCTGACGGTCCGACACCGGCGGCTGTGGGTGGTGGTATAAGTGCGGCCTGGATGCGGCATGCTGTATGAATGGTACTAAGAATCAGTGGGGCCTTGACTTACTGGCAATAGACAAACCCTGCTGCGGGAATCCCCAAATCCTCTGTGGAGCCCCAGGCATCCCACAAGCTACGTCGCATTCAGTGCTGACATGCACCGGCTTGAACTGGCCCCTTGGACCTGCATGCAGGGCTTGCTACAGCTGGGTGTTGGGCCGCTGCTGGCTGTGCTGGCCAGGCAGCTGAAGGCGGCAGCAACATGTGCAGAGGCGGGGTGGAGCAGCGCCGCCTGCGCCCCATCCCCTCGCCTCGTGCTGTATTCAGGCCATGACACGACGCTGCTGCCGCTCCTGGCTGGTGCGCGTTGCTGCTTGACCAGTACAGCAAAACACCATGTTGTTGGTGTGTTCCTGCTGGGGTGTGTCCGCCTGGTTGTTTGCTGGGCAATTTGATGCCTGCGTGCTGGGCCCTGACGTGTGCCTGCAGATGTAATGCCGCCCACGTTGAGCAACCTGATCCTGACCAGCGTGCTGCGCGCAACGTCTCACACCGCGCCCCTCTGCCTGCCGCACTGCCTGCAGCATTTGGGGAGCCCCTGGCCAACTGGCCTCCCTTTGCTTCCTCCATCACCCTTGAGCTATGGAGCATGCCAGGGGGCGTGGGGCCTGGCCGGATGGCCGTGCGTGCGCTTTACAACGGCAAGCCACTCATGTCCCTCGGCGGTGCCTCCACCACCGGCACAGCAGCTGCAATGGGCAATGGCCTGGGTGGCGGGTTGATACTACTGCAGGAGTTTGAGACCAAGGTGGTGGCTCGCTTCGCGTCAGACCAATGGTCACACGCTCAGATGTGTGCGGAGGGGCCGAGCGGCTGGGGTGGGGGGGCAGGGGGGGATGGGGCAGGCAAGGCAGGGGGCGCGAATGAGGAGCGTGGGTTGGGTCATGTGGGTCATGTTGTTGGCGCGGGGGATGTTGCGTGAACGGAGAGGCGCACTTCTGCTGTACTGGTGTGGACTTTTGGACGCTGCGAGGGGTGCCTCGGCCCTTGCCACCAGCCATCTATCACCCACCTACCAGCCAATGTTGCACACATTCATCCAGCTATGTTACGCGCATGTGGCCCAATTCTTTCCGTCAGCTCTCCTGAACTTGCATGCACGCATAGCGGCCCGGTGACACCGTTGTGCAGCCAGCACAGCTTGCTTACTAGTAAGCCGCACAAACCGACATATGCCAGGCAGTCCTAGCCTCTGGGCTATCAGGTGAGGGAGCCGGTCACACAGCCAGCTGCTGGACCAGCGCAGCCAGTGCAGCTGCGTCCAGGCCTGCCGCTGCCAGCTGTGACTGGATGCCGCTGCATGCCTGTAGGATGTCAGCTTGCAGGTCCTCACTCAGCCAAGCAGGTGGAGTGGGTGGCCGCTGACCTGCGCCCGGCAGTGCAGCAGTGGCGTGCAGTGACCGCATGACGGGGTTTGACGGGGTTTGGAGGTCGGACAGGGTCTGGCGGTCTGACAGCGTCTGACGGTCTGACAGCGTCTGACGGTCTGACTGCGTGACTGGCAGCACAGTCGCAGCTCTGCCTGCTGTGCTTTGCCGCCCTGAGGCAGCAGGCGTCGTGAGCTGCAGGAGCCCGGCACTCCCTGCCACAGCCGCAGGTGTTGCCGGCTGGGTCGTGGCTCCACCATGTGCCGGATCCTTCCCAAGCTCCCCGTTGGTGGCCCCTGCTCTTGCAGCTGTGGGCGCATGTGCAGCAGGGCAGCCATCGGCGCCGCCCGCTTCTTCATCTGCTGCCCGCACCACACCAAGCCGCGTGAGCGCATCTGCCTCGCCTCCCTCCTCCATCATCCCAGTGTCTTCCCCGTCTCTCTGTAGCTCTGCAGCCGTCACCTCTATGCCACCCTCAGCGCCACACTCTGCTGGCATGCCGGCACCCTCCTGCTTGCAAATGGCGGCCACCTGGCGCGCTAGCGCCATGAGCCGGCCCGCTGCATCGTACACCGCAGCCCATTGCTGAGCCTGCTCACTCGAGCCGGCTGCAGGGAGCATGCGCGCCTGCTCAGCAGCTTCCACATGAGCCGCCACGCTGCGCGCACAGCCAACGAAGGGGTTTGAATGGGCTCCTGCCTGGTCTGTTGATATGCTTATGCTTCTGGGCGGGGAGCTCAAGGCATGCAACTAAGCTTGTAGCTGTAAAGCACCGAGCGTTACCATCCTGCCCAGCAATGCAACAGCAACAGTGACAGTACCCGCGGCCCCACCTGCTAGCGCGCTCAATCAGAGCAGATGGGAAGTTCGTGGCTCGCGCAAGTGCCAGCCCATAGTGCTGCACACCCATCCCTGCATCCGCCGACGACTGCAGCTGCCATGTGTACTGCATGCGCTGCTCTTGCCCACGCACATCCACCTGCAAGAAACGGAACATGTGGGGTTACATGATGCGGAGCATGAGTGCATGACCTTGCACGCCAGGTAACAGCCCGTAGGTCATCAGAAAGAATGTACGTAATTGTGCAGTAATTGCTGGTGTAGTGCAATCGAATGAAGGTCCGGACAGGGCGCATTATTTTTGTGGGCCCACAACACACGAGCAGACTCTTGGGAACATCCGCGCGCGCACCCGCAGCCGCCACAGCCGCGCAGCAGGGTACAGCTCTGCCAGGTGAGCCAGCAAAGGGAAATGAGTTGCGAACAACGTGGGCACATGTGCGGCCAGCAGCGCCTCACATGTGGCCCATGCCAGGGCTGTCCCATCTGCGGTGGATGTGGCACGACCCAGCTCATCCACTAGCACGAGGCTTGAGGGGCCAGCCTGGTCCAGGATGTGGGCCACCTCCTGTGGGGGCAGTGCCATGGACGCCAGCTGGGTGCTTTGTTGTGTGGGCAGGCAGAATGCGCCAGGCATGGCCAGTGCTGCCAGGCCAGTGCTGACTGTGCTGCAGCTGGCTTGTGCTGCGACCCAACCCAATCTCCACATCCTGCACAAGACTCTTGTCACAAAGCGGCAGAGAACAAGGCAGCCGCTGACAGCTGAGGGGCCATTTTGATTCAAAACATCAAGGTTTCAAAATTAATGGTCAGCTCACCTGCATCTCCACCATAAAACTCGACGAGTTCGTCTCGATCGAGTCGCCCTTGCCCATGCGTGTGAACAAAGAGTCGAAGGGCCGTAGCGCCATGGCCTGCGCAGGCACATAGGCGCCGCACTGCGCCAGCACCACCAGCAACCCCACCTGCTTCAGGTACGTGCTCTTGCCAGCCTGCGGTTGAGGGGTACCGAAAGACAGGACGTGGAGGAGCGACTGTGATGTGGTGGTGCGTGGTGGTCTGCCGGCATGGCTGAGCCTGAGGTCCATTGTGGAGTGCCCAGCGGCCATCGCGGACAGTTGTGAAGGCTAGCATGTAGTTGTGAAAGTTAGCATGTCGTACCATGTTGGGGCCGGTGATGATGTGCAGGCAGGCAGTTGAGGCGTCGATGAGCGCGTTGTTGGGCTGTGCCGGCTGCTCAGCCAGCTCCAACAGCGGATGCCGGCCCTGTGCGTGCGCAACACAGTGCTCAGCAGGTAAACGTCGGTGCTTCAGATGGTGTATGTTCGGTATGTAGCATGCTATGAGTGTGGCTGGTGGTGCCACTGTCACAGTGTCATATGATTGATCGCTGCAGCCAAGCTCATGCGGCTATGGTGATGCAATAGCAGCTCCTGAATGGGTCGGACCTGCACAATGTGGAGCACGCGACCCTGTGTCATCAACTGCGGCCGAGTGAACGGCTGGTCTGGACCTGCATTCCGCGCGGCTGTAGCAAAGGCAGCCAGCATGTCCAGCAGGGCGATGGAGTCAACCACTCGCAGCAGTAGGGACAGGTGGGCCACGATGCGCTCCACCAGCGCATCCAGCACCTGAGGGTGCAAGGAGGCAAAAGGACAAGGTGTTCAAGTGATGACAAAGTGACGATGCATTCTACAAGCATGAAAACCAGCAAGGCATTGTCTATCCCAGCAGTTCTATCCTCTACACGTGAGTTGCTTTGACAGCTTGGACACGCTGGCTTGCCTAGCACGCGACACTACTTACATCAACTGGAAATGAGGCAGGCTTGTGCAGGGGGGAGACAGCTTGTGCATCTATTGCACAGCCGGCCCCAGCAAGCTGGCGTGCCACAGGTGCCACACACCTGCTGCGTGAGCACCAGGCAGTCATGCGCCGCATCGCGCAGCCGCGCGTTGAGCGCGTTGAGTTCATGGGTGGTGGCTGACACACTGGTGCGATGCCGTTTCTCCTGCACCAGCACCCACCTGCACTCAAGCCCCAAACACAGCTCTCATCCATTACGAACGAAACCCAGATGCCACCCAGATCACGGCAGGGCAGGCATCTACACAGACTGCCTAGATCTAAATAGGGACCATGGTCAGCTGACAGGCTCCAAGCAGCCTCTGTGATATGCTGGTTCTCACAAATCCGTTTCTTCAATCTACATGCGCAGGGAAGGCAAACAACAGGGCCTGGAAAGGCTCCAAGCAGCAGACGAAGATCAAGCTTGCACACCGTGGGAGTGGTGGCGGGGGCACTTGGCTGGGCCCCTCTTGAGAAGGCTGGGGAATGAGGAGGTAGAAGCCAGTCTTGTTGGTGTACATCACGCGCATGCGGCCGCCGCCCTCGCCCCTGCCCCTGCCTCCACCCTTTCCACTGCGCCAGCTGCTCTTTTGGTTTGAGATGAGTGGCTCCAGCTGCTGCCGGTACTGCTCAGCTAGGTTGTGGACCTGCAGCAGGCATCCAGAACATGAAGACCCTTCAGCAAATCATCATATGTGTCCAAGGTATGTGTCGGCCCGTTCACAATGCATCAAGTACATGCATCAGTCAGCACCGTCAGCTGCTCGTTCAAAGCGATCTCTGCACATCCATCCATATCAAGCATTAGCCACCTACCTGGTCTGTGATTCTGCAGAAGGAGAGGCGCGCCACATCCAGCAACTGATCAGCGCCGCCCCGCACCGCAAAGCACTGCAGGCGGTGTGCAACAGCCAACAGCCGGGCAACCTCAGCATTCAAGGGGCCACAATAGGGCAAAAGCTGTGCTGATTTGGGCATGTACGAAGCACCCACCTGTTGGATCCGGTTGATAAATGGTGTGTTGCTGGGCTGCGCCTTTGGATCCACTACCTGCAGGCAATCGTTTAGAGTTTGGGTTATAGGAAAGATCTCAGGAATCAGTCCAGATCTGCCACAGTGTGAGCAAGCCCTTGCTGATTGATCATAGCGGACAACGTGCAAAATCAAGGCATAACAATGTGTCCACAAATCGTAGATGACTGCGCATGCTTGCTAGCTTGCTAGGCGCGCACCGCATCGATGTCCTTCAGCATCTCCTCAAGTTGTGCGCTGCTGTATGTGGCCGCCATGGCGTCCAAAAGGGTGGCTCCACTCTGTGACGTGGCTGCCACCAGGTCGGGCAGCGCATGCAGCAGGGATCTGAGCCCCAGCACAGCCTTGACTGTCACCGAGATGCGCTTGGCTGCAGATCAAATGCAAATGGCGCAACAGGCAAGGGGTGGATCGTGAACCAAAGGGGGATGCCTTTGATTGGATCAGCAGCAAGCCAAAGCGGCAGGACGGGTGCTCAAGGCATCAAGAAAACACAACACTTCACACTTGTGGTTTCGTCATTTGTCACTTACTGGGGTCTGTGTCCCTCCTCCCGCCCCACCACCCACGGCCCTGCTCTCCAGCACTGGTCCCACTGACACAAGCAGGCCTCATGACCAGCCCACTGCAGATCTTGTCCAGATCTCGCGGCAAGCGTGACAGCGCGCGTGCCACATCATCTGCCAGCTCCTCAGATTGGATCAGCGCTCCCACCACCTGCAGGTGTTCATGCATACTTTGTTATGGATGCCACACGCAGCCTTGGTGTGGGGGAAACCGCTTCCGAGCACCAGACGTGACAGTCCGTGAGCAACGCATGGACGCTGCAGCAAATGGATGCTACAGCAGACAAGTGCACGCAAGCCGCACCCACACACCTCCTGGCGCATCTCAAGGCTTGGCACGTCTGTTAGTGGCTGCAGCATCGTGCCTCGCAGCAGGCGCTGGCCCGCAGGCGTGCGCGTGTGATTGTACATTTGAAACAGGCTCTGGTTCGCACGATGGGCACGGAAGTTGCTTGGGGGCAGGTCGTCAGCTCTGCACAGCATCAGCACAGCAGCGGAGATTGTGGATGCAGGAATGTTCATCACACAGGACCCGATGTGGTATGTGCAGATCCTGCAGAGATCTGAGGCGCCATGCCACACCCACCCTTTTCTGCCGTAGGTGATGGGCCTGGAGCTCAATGGAGGTGGTCGCCTGCTGCCCCAAGCGCCGGGGATTGCAGGGGGCAGCACCTCCAGAGACGAGATGCTCTCTGTAATGCATCAAGGAGACAGGGCATCGGTTGAACCAATCCAACTGTAATCTGTTGTTAATTCGCACCATCCATCAAACGGCATGCCAGCGCATCAAGTGCACCGCACCTGCATCGATGCGCATGTGGGCTGTCGTCCCGACCATCTCCACGCGCACAGAGTGCGCCAGCAGCAGGCGCTCCCCATTGTTCTGCAGATGCTGCAGCAGTGCGCCTGCAGCCCCGAGCGCCAGGTACAGGCCAGCATGCCCTGCGCCTGCCAC
This sequence comes from Chlamydomonas applanata, assembly GCA_001662365.1. NCBI lineage: Eukaryota > Viridiplantae > Chlorophyta > Chlorophyceae > Chlamydomonadales > Chlamydomonadaceae > Chlamydomonas > Chlamydomonas applanata. The sequence goes on along the minus strand of BDCZ01000300.1, from coordinate 42,108 downwards.
GCGTGCATGCTTGAGCCTCGTCCAGGAATCCTGTGTTGCCACTCGCTCAAGTGCATCCCACCCCTTGCCGTCATCAAAGGCGCTGCGAGGCAGTGTGTAGATGAGGTCTGGTAGGGGCAGCCCCTGCAGCACGGGCGTTGCACTCCCATAGCGTGATCCTGCAGGACCAAAGGGGCAATAAGGTGCTCATCACAGTCAACGCCTGAGATGGCAAGCTGTCAGCACTACTGCTGTGCTGGCAAGGACGAGGTGTAGCATGAACGCAGACAAGCATAAGGTGCTACAGGTCCTTTGCGAACTGACCTGTGGTGTTCCGTGCTGGATCTGGAGCCAGGAGCACGACCTCTGATGCAGCGTACACCTCCAGCAGCATGCTGTGCATGTGGCACGTGTGGAGCAAGGGTGCAGTTGACTCGTGTGCACAAACATGGGGTGAAGCTGTGTACTGCATGGTGGCTACCAATAGCAGTGCCATGCACCATGCCATCTATGCGGATATACCACACTGTACACCGCACCGTGTGGTGGCCGCCACGCCATGAGCGGCTTCAACATACTGTGTGAGGAAGATGCACATCTGGGCGGGGTCGAATGCGCACAAGCCCACCTGCAGGAGCAGCAGATGGGGCCAGCACAGTGAGGGCGGTCAGCACGATCCTACATGCAGAGGAAGCAGGAAACGACGCAGAAAGACAATTCCTGACCTCTCCAGCACGATTGTCGATCAAGCTGATCACGCAGCCTTCGCTGTCAGGGTCAACGGCCACTGGCCCCTTGGCAGCGCCGTGCTGTGCAGGTGCACCACCTGGTGTGCCTCCATCATCAAGCAGCACACTGTCAGATCCACCCCAGCCGGCCTCAGCCCACAGCCTGCGTGCAGTGGCTACCTCTCCTGTCATGGCATGTGGTCTCGCATCAGCTGAGCTGTCAATTCAAGGTCTTGGTAGCGGCTCAACACACACACGACACAATCCGCTGCGCTACTGGCATGCGATCTTGTGCAAAGCATTGCAGCCTGGATGAGAAGGGGCGCGGGCGGAGAAAGAGTAAGAAAAAGGTGGTGCTAGGGTTTCGTCTGGAGATGTGCGTGACAGGCTTCCTACTCTTCCAACCAGCTCCTGCAAAACAACCCAACATTTTGTGTGTCGAGACAGGTTTCGTGTCATAGTAGCACCCCATTTGCACAAAATGCCTAGCTTCAGGGATGGGTATTTCGGGACTGATACGCTAGTGCCCGGAGACAAGTTGCAAGAGCTCGAACGCATGCTGCATGACCTCATCAAAGCTCGAGCAGGGCAACAGCCATCGTTCCCTATGCTGCAGCTGCCCGATCTGTCGAAGCACCTGCACGGTGAGATGAATCCGCGCCCGTGACCTTTATCGGATCGGCAGCACGCACGGCACAATGCGCATGACATGGCATGATGTCTTTCCGGGATACTGCCTGCGCTTTCCCGCCCTACAAGTCCTGGCATTGTACCGGCATGTTCTTCACCCACCCTTTTGTGCTCATGGGTGCTGCCCGCAGAAAGATACAACCCCGCCACGGTGCGCCCTACCTGCAGGCTAGTGGTGTGCTTGTGGTGCAGTGGCGTGCATCACAATCGAAGGGCCACCATGCTGCCTGACATGCCGATCGGTGGCTGTGTAGGCATGGTGATGCTGCCAGGAGCCATGCAGCATCACCATGGCTCCTGGCAGATCCCTACTCCTTCCTGTCCGTAGACCGATGTTCAACTAACATACGTCGCGTTCTGCCATGAATGTGACGTCTGCAGAAGCAACCGAGGCTGGAGGGAGATGCCACAGAGTGGTTTCCTGTGCCAGGCATGTACGGAGGTTTCAGCTTCCAGTTTGAACAGGTGCGATGCCTGACAACGGAACACACCCTGCTGGCCGCACTTACATGCAGCCTATCTGTGCCCACTCGTGTATCTCCCCAGCCGAATTCTCGCACGCTCCAACAGCAAGAGCCATTGCACACACTATGCATGTGTTGCAGTGCTGAGCATGTGCTCTGCGTCCGGCTGCATGCTGTGCAACCATGCGCAGCTGGGAGAGCAGCCAGCTCTAATAGTGGAGTCCTGGAGCCGGATCGTGGGAGGGTCAGGCCAGCGGCACCGCCTATCACTGGAGAGCGGTTGCGAGCTGTTGGATGAGGGCTTTGTCTGACCAGTGGTGACTGGCCTTCACACTTTGAAGCCCTATGCAGCACCAGACGAGCTTGACCAGACGCAGACATGAACGCAGGTCAGGCTTTGCTTGTACCAGCCTTAGCTGTTACTGAGACATCAGGAATTGCACGTTTACACCTGTTGACCTGTTGACACACTCCTCTGCCACCTGATAATATCTGTACCACAGCAACTAGCCCCGGTCTGAACACGAGCAAAGGCATGCCCATACAGTGTTGTGTAGTCGGCATCCAGAAGAACAGTAGAATGTCTGTTGGATGGTGGGATCCAGTGAACAGTGATTGTGCCTATCATTACTGTGATCCGCTTGCCTGTGACTGTGCCCAGCTGCTGGCAGGTGGGATTGCATGCCCAAGTTGGCTGCTGGCTTTCTTGAATAATGTTTGTTTAAAACTCGTGCTCATTTTGCAATTCGCAATGCTTTGTTGCTGTCTGCTGCTTGCTTCATTGGGTCTGCTTTCCATGCAGGCCTTGCTACGTACAGGTCTGAACAGAGGTCCGTCTGTTGGTGATCTATTCGTCCTCTTTTGACCTGTACTGCTGTAACTACCAAACTCATATTGTCATATACCCTTTGATCAATCAATGCGCTGGTTACTTCCTCGCTTTTTCCAACCTGTTTACTGCGGTACAGCAGGCACTGTCGTGTGCCTGACGGTGTGCATAACTGCATTTTGATGACATCTTGTAGCATCTTGGTTTACAGTTTGCCTGTCAACTTTCAATTGTAAACCTGAACGGCTGCATTGAACGAAACCTATGCAGCTGCGGCTGGGACCTTTGCGGCTCTTTCTGCCTTATCCGCTGCCTTCTTCTGCTTTTTGGCTGCAGCCTGCTGCTGTGCTGCAGTCTTGGGCTGGAGTGTGAGAGCCACAGTGGTCCCAGTCTTGTGCTTGCCGCCGACTGGCACCCCTGCGTGCAAGGACAAGGCACCCAAAACCCAGCATCAGTTGCCATGCCAGCATCTTTGTGCATACACAATTGTTTACCTGCGACTACATGGCTGACACCCATCAAAATGGCTGGAGATGCATGCAGTCTGCCCCAAGAGGCCGATTGCTATCCATACAGCTGTAGTACCTACCAATGTCTGACAGCTGCGCTGCCAGGCTATCCAGTGCCAGCACTGCTGCCTGCTCGCTGTCCTTGGCATCCACCTCCCTCACCATGGACACCCTGCATGCACATGAACGCAATGGTCAGGACCACAGCAGTTGGAGCCCCAGTTGCTTGACAGCTAAGGGCTCATGGCAACCTGGCAACCTTGGAAAGCCTGGAAGCCACCAGCTAATCGTACACAGGATAATAACAACCTTTGACCAGCCCATTTCTCAAGCACATCTCCACATGCAACCAGGTGTGTGTGGCAGCCAGGAGTGCTCCGTTCCACGCACCGCCAGCCATCCGCCAGCCACTGCCGGATCTTCTTCATCCGCACCTCGATGTCATGCGCTGCAATCTTGGGGCTGAAGAACACACTCTTCACCTTGACAGCCTGCTTGCCCCCTGCCTCTTTCTGCTTCTGACCTGCTTGCTGCCGCCCAGGTGCTGCTGGCCCTGGTTCATGCCCCAGCTCCTGTGGCGAGGTGCTCACCGCTGCACCTGCACCTGCCTGCGGCACCCCTGTACCCTGGTCCCCAGCTTGGCGTGGCCTGCTGCCGTCTGCTCCTTTGCCTGTGCTCGCTGCCTGCTCGTGCAAGCGCCGCACCTCCTCCTGGCGCTGCTTGGAGTGCTGGATTCTCAGGGCCTTGTAGTTTGTGATCTTGGCCACAGCAGGGCCGTGCTCTGGCCCTAAAAACTCCACCAGATCCATCTGCAGGACAGGAGCAGAGCAGTAAAGTGATCAACTCATCTCTTTTCCTGCACAGCTACACGCTGCCTGCCACACTGCACATATATTGGTAATCTGGGAGCCCTGGCAAGAGACAGCTCTGCTGGACTGCTGACTCTTACTCGGCCAAATGCTGTCATGCGCCGCACTGTGCCGCACCTTGTGCTCGGCTGCAGCCTTCAGTGCGTCCTTGCGATTCAGCACTTCTGAGTGCCCATCTGGGAAGATGACCTGCACATGGAGCACCATTCTCACCTGGTTGCTTGCAGCGTTTGAGATTTTACGGTTGCTGGGTGCTTTGCCAGTGGCGCATCCTGCTGCACAATAGGCAGGCCCATGTGCCACCTTAGGTCTGCAGCTCTTACCTGCAGGCTGCGTGAGAAGATAGCGCTGTTGACCCGGTGGTGCTTGTCATAGTCATCTGTGAACCTGCAGGCGCGCAGATGGTTCCGGGAACGTTGGCCATGCACTTTTTGGCAACCAGCGCAGTGTGCTATGTGCGTTGCCATGTTGCCTACTGCCTGACGGGCATGCATGTACTGGAGTGCATGCTTTCTGCAGAGGCCCTGGGATTTTGAGCCCTTCAGACTAAGCAGTTCTCCTGATCTGCACACCTGCGCGAGCTGGACATGGTCCGACGCATGGACGGATACATGGTGGACGCGCTGGTTTGCCCATCATGTGCGCGCATGGGTGACCCTGTTTGCTGCAGGGCTGCTGTGGAGGGAGCAGCAAGGGACGTGCCTGCGCTGAGGAAGCGCGGTCCAGCAACAGGTAGGACATTGCTGCTTTGGCTGTCCAGGGCTGATATTACCCCAGTGACTGATAGGCTACGGCATGCCGCGCACAAGAAGTCTGATGGAGCAAAGAAACCCTGGTCTGCAAGTGCTTTTCGTATCCCACCAACAAAGCGGATCATGGCTGAATGCTCAGGACCAAAAACTGATGTTAGCACCGAGTGCAAAACATCCTGATCAAGCCAATCACAGGTGGTTAAGTCGAGGTGGTTAGGGTCGCAAGAATTAGCAATTCCCCTGAAGCAGTGCGTTGCAATGAAAATTAGGATTATAAATTGTATTTTGTGAATGATGCACCTTGTACTATATGACCTGAGCTGAGTGCCTACAAAGCATCTAAGAAGCGAAGAGGACAATGGAGGATCTTAAGAATGCGTACGTGGCTGCGTCTAAGGACATGGCCTGCGAACCCATCGATGTGCTTGTGGAGGAGCTCAGCACGCCTTCAGAGCTGCAAGAAATCAATCTTAATGGCAGCCAGAAGCGTCTCTTCAAGAAGCGGGTGCAGCCCATGCAGGTCAGCTGGAGGGATGCCATGTGTGCCAATGTTGCATGGGCTGCAAGTGCCATGTGCATGCTGCATTTTTTCAAGCTTCCACAGACATGTGCGCTGCTATGCACTGCCCCACCAGCTGTGCTCCATACTCGAAGTCCTCGACAACACAACCAGCTCACTATCCCCCATGTATGCTGGCACACAGGTGTTTGCGCTGTGCCAGGCCTTGACCACTGATACACAGATTGTGACCTTGGACCTGTCCATCAACAACCTCAATGATATGGCAGCGCAGGCAGTGGCAGGGCTGATCAAGGTGTGCGCTGTGTGCAGGCGGGGAGCGGGTTGTCGCGGCTGAAGTATTCCCGGTAATGCCTGTTGTGCTGCAGTAGTGGCTGCTGCGCTGCAGCTGCGCAAGAAATATAGTGAGACTTAGGGGGGGCTGCAAGAGGAGTTCAGCCCTTGCAGCAGTCCCCAGCTGGGAACCAAAGTCGCCACAACCATACGGCACCCCTGTGCACTACCGAGGTACACTACCTTGCTTTCAACCTCTGCAGGCCAGTGGTTCGCTCAAGTTCATCAACCTGGGTAGCAATGACATTGGGCCTAAGGGCGCCAAGCACCTTGCAGCCGCGATGACCGCGCCTGGCTGTGTGCTGCAGGTGCGTACCTACTGCACTTTGGGTTTGTTCAGGCATTACCACAGGCATTACCATACATGTTCATATTGCGTCAACGATTGCCATATGTATCTAAATGAGAACAGAACTACTAGATACGGTATGTACAGATTGTAGACAGCTACACTTGCTGCACCTCGGTCCTTGATGATCCCCGGCACACAACCCTGCACCACACCCGCAATGCCACCAGCGGGCGGGCACCACATCAACTGAGAGTATTGTTTGTAGCACGGTGTCTTGCTGCTGGCTCGTGCCTAGTACAGCATGACGCCTTGCAGCTGGTGCTGGTGGCACCATCATGATGCTCATTGTGATGCCCATAGCGCCATGCCTCACCTGCCGTGTACATACCGTCGGTGGCCTGTGGCGCAGGCGCTGTCACTGCGTGGCAACCCGCTGGAGGATGAGGGTGTGAGCGCGATCGCCGACGCGCTCAAGTAAGTGGGGCTTGCGGCGTGCATGCCAGGGCACGGTCTTGAAGGGAGCTGCGGGTGTCAACACATGCAGATCATGAGCAGGCAGATGGGTCAGATATGCCAGCATGCAATGCGTACATACGCCTCAGCATCGCCAGCAGGCAGAGGGGCAGTGGATGCCATCTTGTTTCCCCAACCTGTGTAGAGGGGTGTAGTCAGTCAGGGCCAGATGGGTGCCAGACCATACTCTCCCCACAGGAGCTGAGATGCTGTGCATCCTGATGGCCGCACTGCAGCTGCCGGAGGGCTTGGCTAACTACCGTGTGTTCTGGTTGCTCGCCTGTGTGCTGGCGGCTGCCGCTGCAGGGTCAGCACCTCAATCTGTGCACTGGACGTGTCCCAAGTACATGCGGGTGTGAAAGGGCTCGTGGCACTGTGTGGCGCGCTGGGGGCAGAGGGGCCAGGCAACACAAGCCTGCAAGTGCTAGACATTGGGGCGCCCATCATCCACATGCAACAGGTGAGACGGGGGCTCCAAGCCAAGGTGGCAGAGCTTGGGTGGGGGCCTGGGAAGACACAACACACAAGCGCGCATCGGCGATCTAAGATGTAAGAGTATGACGAATGGACATGCCTGGTGCTGCGCATTGCTGCGCGCGTGTGCCTGTGAGATGCGTCATGTTTGCTTGCGCGCGCAACTCATACACCACCTGCCCTGCAGGACACGACCGTGCTGTCGATCGCACGCATGCTGGCCAGCAACAGCTCGCTCACCGAGCTGGGACTGTCCAAGCACAGCCTGGTGGACAGCCAGCTGGAGACACTGGTCACATACGGCTTGTTGCGCAACACCAGCCTCACGAGCCTGGACCTGCGCGCCAACCGGCTGTCGGGCTTCTCAGGTGCGCCTGCAGTGCGTAGACTGTGCACGCCCGCCTGCGACCCAGGGGGGCTGTAGATGCCAGGGCTGCCACGGAACTTCCCCAGCAGCCAGTCGCAGGTGCTTGCTGCGGAGTTTCCAACAAAGCATTCCAGTATACAAGCATGCCAGCATGCAGCGATGGCTGCACGGCGGTGCGCCGGGGCAGGCGGCACTGCATGGTCAGCACCGCTCCATGCCGGGTAACGGTGTTTCACAGATTCATCTGCTTGCTGGAGCCCATCAACCCATGCCGGGTTGAATCCTCTGGAAAATCCATGTGAAACGCTTGCCAACTCTGCCTCATCTGTGATGTCCCCGTGACATGTGCAGGGCCCCAGTTGGAGCGGCTGGTTGCAGACCGGCAGCAGCTGGGGTCACTCACACTGTCACACAACATGCTTGGTGATGCTGGCGCCCTCGCGCTCGCGCGCTGCCTGCCGTACTGCCACTGGCTCACCAGCCTGGACCTTCGGTCGAACAACATTGGGGAGCAGGGGCTGGTGGTGCTGGCTGAAGCGCTGCAGCTCGCAGGTCACCTGCAGAGCCTGATGCTGTGGGGGAACGCGGTCGGGCCCGCTGCATGCCGAGCGCTCGCAGATGCACTGGCCCAGGTATGTGCCCAGCTACCCCATGGAAGCCAGATCCTGCGCAGCATAGCTGCTGCTGCAGCTGCGCGCGAATGTGCTGCACCGTTAATGCTGTTGTTGCGTGGCACTGCTTGGCACGTGTTCCTCTTGTGCACTGCGGCGTCCTCATTGCTTCCAATAGCTGGCCTGTACTGCGGCAGCCTGGCTTTGTGTCTTCCTCATTGTCCAGCTTGCCTCAAGGAGGGCAGCACCTGCGCCTTGATCTTGCTGGACCCTACGCCACATCCCAAGGGCACTTTCGCCTGCTGCAGGCCGCTACACTTGTTAACTGTTGATGCCCTCCATGCCGCATGCTCTAATTTCTGCAGGTGGGCAGCGGGCTGCTCACTGACATTCGTGCGTACGAAGTGGATGGCCATGCTCAGGTGGCGCTGGTTGAGGTGGAGGAGCAATACAGTTAGCATGATAGTGCCGACCACGGCATGCACTCCTCTTGGGTGCTCAGGCATGCTGTACGACATGCAAGCTGCAGCATTCTTGAACAAGGATGGCTCTGCACATGTGCACTGGGCCCCTTCCTTGTCGTCTGCCACGCCAGCGGCAGGTCCAGGGTTGAGCAGCAACACGAACAAACACCCTGTTGCTGCTTCGTTTGAGGGTACAGCTCTGCTTCTGGTTGCTGGCGCACCGTCATATGCAGCGTAGCAGCCTGTATGCCTGCTGTTCGTGTAGGAGCAACGCACATGATTATGTGATTGTTCAAAGCATTTCTAAGCCTCATCATCTGCCAGTTTCATGCTTGGGATGCAGTCGCTGGCGCCTTGTAACAGGCCAGTGGACGAGGACGAATCACAAGTTGAACGTCTGCGGCCAGACTTCCCGGCTGGTAGAGGCTGCCGTGATCGTATCTGAGCTGTCTTCATGACATACCAACGAATAGTGAAGATCCTACTGTACTGAATCAAGACCTGAAGCGATGAAGGCAGGCGATTGCTGTCTTTGTTGATCATCATCTTGGTTGCGGCGTGCTGCAACTGGGACTTCCTGCAGCAGGACAAAATTGCATGAGTGAACGGGGGTGCACACCCTTTCATGGTTTTGTTAAGCATTTAATTTTTTACAGGCTTGCAGCGCAATGGCCTCTGGAGCACACGCTTGCGGATTAATGGGCGACCTCTCAGCACCCTGGTGGCCCCGCACGTAGCTGGGCTATAGTGCGTAACGATATCAAATTGGGCCATGTTGACATAGGGCAACTGCCGCACCTTCGCCCCCATCCACAATGGCGTCCTTGAACGTCCAGGTAACTTTGATCACCCAAGCAGCTGGACGTGAAGCCCGGCGCTTCATTGTATGCGCACAAGCGACCCGACATAATGTACAAGCTCCTGGTGCGCAGGCACAGGCTCTTGTGGCATCAGGAGCCCCTGAATTCGGTGCATTCTTTCCAAGCGCTGATGACGGCGTAGCATGGTGCGTTTGTGGGTGTACTAGGTTCCAGGCTGCATGCTTGCATGTTGCAGGTGATGCGCCCTCCACAACATGCAGATGCTCGTATGCAGCCTGGGCTACAGCAGAACCAAGGCAATGCCGTACATAGAAGGCCATGAGCTGGATGCGCATGCGGCTGACGATTCAACGATCAGTCATGCTGCTCCGGTGTCGGGCATGGCTGCGTCACCCAACACCAAGCATGCGTGCGCCACCGCCACGGCTGCACTGTTGTGTTCACATGCATGCGTGCGCGTGGTGGGCACATCTGCGCTTGTGTGCGTGTTCCGCGCAGGCATAAACCCATCATCAGCAAGCCCGGGACAGAGGCGCAGGAGCTCGCTGGCCAGGTGTGTGCATGCAGATGGAGTTGGGCTGTGCCATGCCGCAGTGGTCTCCACTGGAGGTGCAGGAAGTCTTTGCCAGGCTGCTGGTCAGAGTGTTGACCTGCGCTGCATGCTCAATACCTGACCTGCAGTTGGTGAAGGAGGTGACCACGCCAGGTGCCCAGCTGTACCATAGCTATGTGGAGCGATACGAGACCAAGCTTGACATTGCATTGGCCAAGCGAAAGTGGGTGTGAGAGCGGTAGAGGCCATTGACCATGCATGGTGCCGGGGAATTGGTGAAGAGGTGCTTGCGGTGCTCTGCAGGGTGCTGCCATCCATGTACAGCTCACCATTGCTAGCCACCAGGCGCTCAGCATGCACACAGCCTGAGGTGCTTGGCATGGTGTCAAGTAGCCACCCGCAGCTGGTTTGGCAGCAGGCGCATGCGAATGGAAGCCAACCAGCAATGATCACCACGCGACGTGAAGTAATGTAAGTAATCTTACATGTACTTGTTGCCGTACCGCACCTCGCCTTGCATCGCTGCAGGCAGCTGCAGGCCAAGACGATGACGCATCGCAAGCGCGAGAACGCCATTCAGAAGGCGATCGCGGGGCACGCAAGCGCACATGCCAGCGCAGCAGGGCGGCCGGCAGCTCGCAGACCCGCCTTTGATGAGGATTACAGCAGTGATGATGAAGGGCGTGCGGGCAATGACCTGCTTGAGTTCATTGAGGAGCAGACAGCAGGGCTGGACCGGAAGGTGCCCCTGCAGCCATGGGAAATCGAACGTATCAAGGACAAACCATCAGAGGACCTGTCCTTGCGCCCAGGGGCGGGCTCCTCCATGCCGGCCGCTCCGTCCGCCTTCCGCCTGTTCCCACCAGCCAAGTCAGGCGGTGGCCCCCAAGCATCTGGGTTTGGGACACCGCCGCCGTCGATGCAGTCTGGCTCGCCCGCAGCATTTGGCTTCCCCTTGCGGCGGCCAAGCCAGGCACAGTTTGGGCATGCAAGCTGTGATAGCGGTGATATAAGCAGCAAGTATGGGCCGGGCTCGGTACCCGGCAGCAGCGTGCAAGCGGGGCAGACGGACCCCCGTGTGCGTTCTTCCAACAGTTTGGCACCAAGCCCCTCCAAGTCACCAGCGGCGGCGTTTCCAAAGTCCGACACACTTCCCTTACAGCAACAGGCACGTCAAGGCCACTGCTTGATCGGGGTTCAGCTAGGGGTGGGATGGCGCATGGTGCTGAGCTGAATGTACACGCCTGCTCCTCACAGCATGTGTATGGCCTGCGTGTGCTGAGCAAAACATCAAACGCAGCACATCACCTGTGCCATGCCTGTAGCCGCAGCACTTGTTGCCGCACGCCAACGGCAGCAGCACGCGGGCAGGGCGCAGCACGGAGCACACTGCTGAGGGCATGCGGCGGCTGAGTGCAATCATGGGCCCTGGTGGGCTGGGTGGCACGGGCAACAGCATGCCGGTGGGTGCACCTGCCGCTGTGTTGTGTCAATAAAACAACACATCCCTGGGCGATGAGCAGTGTGTAGATTCCTGGTGCAGCCGGTGTTGTGAAGTACGGTGGTGGGTGTACCATCCCCTGACCATTTGCGGGAGCTGGTTGCATGCTACTTCTCGAACTCTGCGCGCACGTCCCCTTGACATTCCCCTCTGTGCAGGCCTCCCTGAGTAGCAGCACAGACCTGTCCCCAGGCGCTGCACAACCACCTCAGCAGCTGGAGCATCGCCACAGTGGTGGTTTCGCAGTTGGGCTGCAGCAAGCCGTGCAGCATGGCCGTCGAGCAGGGCTCGTGCAACAGCCAGGCCCGCAGCAGCAGCCGCCATCCAGTCGGTCCACACCCCAGCTGTTCACACCAAGTGTGCTCACATCAGCACCACAGCCAGGTCTACAGGCTGCTGGAACCACTCCCAGCTCAACAGGACCTGCAGCGCCCATGCTGTCAGCTTCACGTGAGACGAGCATGGCGCCACCGAGTCCAGGTGCCGCATTAGCCTTGGGCCAGCCGCCTGGCTATGTGCCGAGCATGCTGATGGCGGATCCGCCGCCCATGCGCCGCAGCCAGCAAGGCATTCTGCACAAAGAGGCAGCTGGTGGGCGCGGCATGGGCCGGTTGGGGACCACCATCCATGGACCCCAGGGCTCTGCCGGAGAGAAGTCCGGTGGCGGATGGTGGAATGCCCATGGGCATGACGGGAAGAAGGCCAGCAACCAAAAGGAGGCTGGCAGTTGGCACATCTGAGCGGTCCAATTGCAGCTGTAATACCTTAGTGCTGCGCGCGCTGTGCGGCGATCTGGCAAAAGCGGGCTGGTGATCATGACTTGATTGACTTGAATGGTGGGGGTTATGGACAGGACAGAACCTGAGCAAGAAGTCACAGAAGAGTTCAGGACCCATCATTTTTGTGGCTCTCATTGTGTGGATGCTGAGGACGGGTTAGGCCGATTGGCCTACCCTACGGCTAGTGTGCACATCATCAATTCATCTCATCAAGTTAGTTGTGCTGTTTCGGATTCGCTGCCTAACCAGCCAGTCGCAAGGGCTGGGTGGCCACAGCATGGCCTGGACGTCTGGCTCATCTGTTTTGCTTTTACGACCTTCCCACGAAACATGCTGCATTCTTGGGGGCAGAGTTGGCTGCATGCAGCTGCCACTGTAGCCCAGGTGCACAGTATGTATGGCCCCACGTGCAAACCTTGTTGCAAGCGATCCGAAAACAGTTGGTTTAGCCAACAGCCACAGCACACATAAGCCACATGATTCGCATTGCCAGCTGCACCTTGCGGCACTGGTAAGATGATGCTGATGACATGCGCCGGCAGCCAACGGCCTGTGCCCCGCCACGGAGTGGCTGGCTGCCTGTACGCAGGCTGCCGCAGGTCCACAATGCCTGCAGCAGTACTCAAGCTGTGTAACTTCAGCCAGCTATGGGGCTGTGGCAGCGCGCAACCTCCAGCTACTGCCCGCGTCCACTGATGAGTAGGTGCCGATGGGCCCATTCGCATTCACGACCCCTCGATGGTTGTGGTCCTCAACATCGCAGCACTGGCATCAGGTAGGGGCCAGCACTGAATGCAGCTGTGACAGCTCGTGTTCGCCAAAGTCACACATTGCTCATCAGCCCATCGTCAATTGGGTCGTCTCAAAGTCGCTCTACTTGCCTTGATACCATCAAGTAGCGCTGATACACGCGGCATCCGGATTTTTTGTGGGGAAGAGGGAGAGGAAGCCGGTCGGCAGCAGCCCATCAAACTCGGAAACTTGCAGGGGTACCACTCCAGCCAAACGCATCACAACGTTTGCACGCACCCAAGTGACACAGTAGCAGATCGTCCTGAATGACAACAACCCCGGGGTTTGCAATCTGAACCCACGTCTCCTTTAGCATTTTGCTCTCAGTCAGTGGCAGCCCTTGGAGCTGCGCAGTGGAGGAAGGGTAGCGGCACAACTCTCAGCTTCCAGCTATGGCTGAGCAGAATGGTACGCAGGAACTTGCTGATGGATGCAGTGCCTGGATCCTGGGCTTAACGGCTGTTGCTTTGGGCTTGAACTCGCAGATTTCAGCGTATTCGTCGGGGACTTGTCTCCAGACGTTGACGACGCGCTGCTGGAGACGACGTTCCGCACTTACTACCCAAGCACTCGCTCTGCCAAGGCAAGTGCTGGACTGGGTCCTGCAGCACACCGTCAGTACACCCGCTGCTGCCTCGACGACGCCCCAAAGGCCTGGGCATGATGATGGGGTTACCTGCCACCTAATTGGGCGTGGATTGAGCTTGCTGACGTGCCCTGGACAAACATGCGACCTGTTGTTTCATTCTCATGCTGGAACCCACAGGTCATGCTCGATCCAGTCACGCAGCGTAGCAGAGGATACGGCTTTGTGCGGTTCTCCAACGAGCAGGAGCGCGACAGGGCCATGACGGAGATGAATGGTGCGGGGAAACAGGAGGGGTGGGGTGGGGGACGGAGGGTGGTGTTAGGCGAACGAGCCACCCTCTTGGGTGGCTAGACAACACGCCCATGTCGTCAGGCTGACTCTCTGCGCGTGCGTGCTGCGCGTGCTCCTCTGCACAGGCGTGATTATCAGCACAAGAGCCATTCGCGTCAGCCTCGCAACAGGTGCGCTTCAGGATGGTTTGTATGCATGCGGCATCTGCACTGGCGCGTCCGCTCCCACTTTGTCCTGGTAACTAATCATGTCTGGCATGGTTGCTGCACCACAGCCCGGCGAAACCCGGGAGCCGGGGGCGGATCGGCGACGGGTACAGCCACGCCAGGCAGTGCAGGGGGCGCCAGCACCACGTCATCCGCGCCTGGGGGTCTCATCCCTGGCGAGCAAGACCCCAACAATACAACTCTCTTCATTGGGGGGCTCAGCCCCAGCGTGACCGAGGCGGACCTGCATGCAGCCTTCTCTCGTTACGGCGAAATCGTGTACACCAAGATCCCCCAGGGCAAGGGCTGCGGCTTTGTGCAGTTTGTGGCACGCCCAGCAGCCGAGGTGGCGATGCAGGAGATGACGGGCACTATGCTAGGCGGTATGGCGATCCGCATTTCATGGGGCCGCTCCACGGGCAAGGTGCCCCCAGGCGTGGGGGCGGCAGGCACAGCACACCACGCGGGGCCGCACGCAGCTGCAGCCCACCCGTATGCATACCCCTACGGCACCTACGACCCTTACGGCGGCATGTATGGTGCCTACATGCCCTACGATCCCTACAGCTACTACCCAGGCATGGACCCCTACAGCGCGGTGCGTGGTCTTACCCTCGTAGCCTGTGCTCCTATGCTGCTGCAACTGCATTGGGGCCTGCTGCATTGGGGCTGGGGGCTGGGTGCGCGGCTGTGCCGCAGCAAACGTACTTCAGAAGTACTGTACCGTTCGTCTGCCTTGGGTGCTGGCATCACCTGCGCAAGGCTGTGCCGACTGCTGCGCTGGTTCCCACATGCCGACACCCCTGCTTTTGTCCTGAGTTTTCATGTGTGGTGCATATGAACACACGCAGGCGTACGCTTCATACGGCGCGATGGCTGCAGGCATGGCTGGCTACGGCCCAGGTGGCATGGCCGCAAGCGCAGCGGCCAGCGCGGCAGCCAGCGCGCATGCCAGCGGCGCCGGCTCTGGGGGCCCCGGCCCAGTCACCCCCGTCATGTATGATCCCCTGGCGCCAGTCAATGTAGACAAGATGAACATGGCATACATGCACCGCCAGATCCCCATGCTGACGGGCGCGTTCATGCGCATGCCTATCCCCATGGCGGTGCCCATAGCACCTGGCGCGCACATGTGAGGCAGTAGCGCATGGCAGCAGCCCTCCTGGGGGCAGTGGCAGTAGCACGTGGCAGTACAGCAGGGCTGAGTCGGCCTCGGGCTTGCGTGGCACATACCAGCGCCCAACGCCAAGCAGGCCAACGGTGTGGATGTGTGATCTGGCACGCATTGGTGTGATGTGGTGCGGTGGGAAAGGGGGGATGGGTGTGACGATCGGCCTGGCAGCTGCCTGTGTGAGGTGCAACTGGATGCCCCCTGTGGCTGGCTGCTGCACTTGGTGAGCACCTCATGGCCAGTGATGGACTAGCTGCATGTGTTCGTGGTGTGATGGCTGGCCTCACTTGCGTGTCATGATGTGCGTGCGGCGACATTCATGCCGGATGTGTGGGCGTGGGATGGGCATGTGCCATGCGATTCCCATGGGCCGGGCAGGTGGGGGCACGAGCTGTGCGCCTGCACCACGTGTGATTGTGCGGCTTGGGCTGTGTGCTGCAAGCAAGGGTGGTAGTAAACAGCTGGACACTAGGCAAGGCAGATGGCGTGCAGCACAATGGCCTTCCACCCGCAGCCATGCTGTCCCTCAAGTGCGCTCCTGCTGCACCACATGCAAGGCACAGCGGCATGTGTGGAGGATGTGTATTGTGCGTGGCCCTTGCTTGGGCTGTCGGTTTCTTGATTGTCAAGATGATTCTTGGCCTTGTGTGTCGCTAACCGTGTGGCAAAGGCAGCGTGTGCATCCCCTTGGTATGCGAATGATTGCCATGGGATGTCTGGTGTTTTTGTGGCTGTGTGGCTGTTTTGGCAGTGTGCTGGGGGGGCTGCTGCAGCACAATTACAGCAGCAGCAGTTACCACCCACCACTATCTGGGGTTTGAGTCAGGGTTTGAGTTTGGATAAGTACTTGTAGGCCGGCTGCTGTGAGCAGCACGGTCTGAGCAGGCAGGCATACAGGCAGGCAGGCGCAGAGCGTGGTGCGCTGAGCTTTGGGGTTCACAGACCCAAGCGCAGGGCCAGGTAGATGGGTGCACCCAAGGGGTGTGGGGGGGCTGTGGGGCTTACATCGTGGAGCGCCACGGGGGGTGTAAAGAAAGGCAATCCACGCGCATGTGCGTCTTCGTGCGGTTTCTGTGTGGTTTGGTGTGTGAAAACTGGCATGGGGTGGCCTGGCATCCTCATCAGCCCTGGGCTGCGTGAGGATGGGCAGGTGCAATGCATCTGTGCATGGCTATGGTATCTACTGATTGCCTTTGCTCTCCTCCTACCCATGGCCTGCTGCCAGCAAGCGACGAGCTATAACACATTGGTATCCATTCCCCACTGCGCACCGCCTGCCTCTCCCGTGCATGCACATGTCTGCCGTGAGGTGATATGTACAAGCAGTGGTGGGGCTGGGATGTACATGGATTTCGTGCGGCTGCTTCCATTCATGATCCTGCCCCACCTCATGTTGGTGGGTGTATCGTTGGGAGGCGTGGTGCATGGGGTGTGATTGGACGCACTTCATGTTCATGCGCAGCCAGACTGTGCTTGGCGCCCACACTTCTGGTGTCGGCGCCCAGGCGGCTGCAGGTTGTACAGTGTCTGCAGCGCGTCTGTCCTGGGCACTCATGAAGATTGGAATCTGTCTGACATGTATGGCATGTGTGCGGCCATGGGGGGATGAGGTGAGGCGGAGGGCTGACTGCAGGCGAGCTCACTGGACGGCTGGTGAGAAGACGGCTGCGCTTTGACACTGCATTGACCGCATTAGGTGGTGCCTGCAGCAGGCAGCCGCCCCGCATCGATCATTCACTTTTTTCTGCCTAGCGCATGCGGGCTGCTTACGCAGGCGCGCGCTGGGTTCACAGTGCGATGTGTGTAGGGCCCCTAAAGAGGCAGGCATGTGCTTCTGTGAGCTGGGCAGCTGAGGGGTAGGGGGAGCTGGCTGGTGATTGCATGGCCAGCCCCCCCTGTGCCTTCGATGTGCCAGGCCACGCTGGGGCCGGGCTTTTTGTAGAGTGGTTTTCAACCTCATAAAGTGTGGTATTGGTGGATGGTGACTGTGAGTACATTGGGGTGTGACTGAGTGCGGAGGCGCTGCCGCATGCGAATGCGCGCAACGATGTGTAACCGACAAACAATGGGCGGACGTGCCTCATTGATGAGTCTGACATTCCGAGCCCAAGTTTGACATCAGCACTGCGGCCCTCATCAACTCATGGCCGCGACAGGTGCAAGGTTAGATGGACACCAGGACCGTAAGAGCTCACTTACATCTGAACACGTTCCTATCCTTTCCTGGTCCTATCCTTTCCACCTGGTCTCTCCTGACCTCCAGCACGGCAGCAGCCCTGATTTGGAGCCAGCCCCCCATCACATGGAACATGATGAATCCCCAAGCTCGCCTGCGCCCATTGCAACACCAAGGCACATGAGTGAACACACGCCCAGTGGCTGCTGTCAGCCCACACCATTCAAGACTGATCTAGACCTCGGCAGGATCAAGCCGTCCAGGTGGATCCAAGGGTTGGCTGCGCATGCCGTTGTGTTGCAAACGTGCTGCTGTGTCGCTCGCGCTGCTGCAGCCTGCAGTACCATGCTTCAGCTCAGTTGGCCCGGTGGTGCAGCTCAGCCTCTGAGTATACCTTCCACAGCCCCAGGATCTGGTAAGCAACCTGCAGGTAGTTGGGCAGTGACATGAACACACATGATCACGGAACGCAGTATGGAGGGCCATGCAAGCGGTCCGCAGCAGTTCAGCAAACGACCTT
>BDCZ01000300.1:0-23452 GCA_001662365.1 Chlamydomonas applanata | reverse complement strand
AGCCCCCCCCCCCCCCCCCGCCCGCCCCCCTTTTCAAACCTTGATGGTGAGCAGCTCAAAGGCCATGGAGATGATGGAAGTGGCACGAATCTTTGACCCGGGCATCTCAGTCCACTGCACAAACACCTGCGGCCGCAAACATGTGTCATGTCACATCAGCGTCATGTCCTCTCTCTCTCTCTCTCTTTCTGACATTCTCTCACTCTCCCTCCCTCCCTCTGTCTCTCTCTCCTTTCTCTCTTGCTCACACACACACACAAACGCACACATACCGAGATAACAATGGTATTGACTTGGAGCTGAAAGCACAGAGCTTGTTTGCAGCTCACACAGACACCAAGGCACAGCTTCACATGCCCCAACGGCAAGCATACAGCTTTGAGCTCATGTCCCCAGCGGCAGGCCCTAACGCCTAAACAGATACACACACACAAGCACTCACCGCGCAGCATACTGTACAGCTAACACACATACAACCTCATTACTGTACACACCCTGAAGCCATCTGTTTGTGGACATACGACAATGAGATGTGGATGCAGAATGATATTTGATGCAGATGTATGTATACACGTGTATGAGCTCATAGCATGGCCACTTGGCAGCGGCACTGGTAAGCACTTGGCAGCAGCGCACCGCGCACCTCGGTCAGCGGCACCCCCAGCGCGTCCGCCAAGTAGATGAGCTCCACATCAAAGCACCAGCGCTGCAGCCGCTGGTTCGCGTAGAGCAGCGCAGCAGCCCGGCGCGTGAAGAGCTTGAAGCCGCACTGGGTGTCGCGTATCCGCCCGCCCGCAACGAACGTCACCAGGAAATGGAAGCCCTGTGGTCATGTGGGCAGCAGGTGCCACATTGTGCAGCGTGTGCATCAGCTCGCAGATGGTAGTATGACCAAATTTATGGGGACTATTCGCTGGGCTATTCAGGACTATTCTAAGCACTTGGCTTCAGGATGGGGAGTCACAAGCAGTAGGTCATAACCTGCCCACCCCACCCCACCCCATCGCACCCCACCCCACCCCATCGCTGTCCCTACATCCCACCAGTCCCACTGCCCCTTTGTCTCCCCATCCTCATCCCTCCCAACCAAGCGGACGAATACACTGCTGCCCCAACGCACCCCAGCAGCCTGAAACCCTCCAGAAAAAAAACTGAAACGAGCCACGAGGGAAAGCAGCAAACAGAGCCCTGCACCACAGCACAACAGATGAGAGGCTTATGGTAGTAGCCTCAGCTGTGTGGGACTGAAGGACACTCACCTGTGTGAGGAAATTGCGGATGGGTGAGCGCTTGGCTGCCGCTGCCTTCTCCAGGTGCGCGCGGGACCCCAACGCTGCGCCCAACGGGCCCTCGAAAATGCCCCCACCTCCGCCCTCCCTAGGCGACGCCTGGCCCTTGCCGCCGCGCAGCATGCACCTGCGCGAAGGTGCAGAGCACCCATGCATGAGGCGCAGTGGGACCAGGGCCAGGCAATTCATGACCCACTGTTGGGTCAAATGCTGAAATGCAACATGGCAGGCTGCCTGCTGGTTGGTACTCTGAAGCAAGACAAGTACCCCTGCTAGTAACTGTAGTAAGACAGCCCAGCCATTAGGTGCGTGGCCTTACTGAACAGCTGATCACAGGTGATGGCTGATCACAGGTCATTGACTGTGAGACGCGCCAAGCACCCACTTGGCTAGGTCAGATTCCAGCATCTCCAAGTCGCTGAACTTGGTGGCACCGTCCGCGTCCATGAACAGGCAGTACTCCCCCCGCGCGACCAGCATGCCGCGCCGCACTGCATGACCCTGCATGGCACATGCATGTGGTGTCAAAGCCAGATGTTTTGCGTGGGGACACCGCGTTGCCGGCCATGCACGATGGTGTGTCTGCGACGTGCTTGTGCAATTCCCGCAGCAGGCCAGCGCATGCAATGCCCCCAGTGTAAGCCCACTTCAGATAACAAAAACCAGCAGCCCCTGCAGCCTCTGAACCGGCATGCAGATACCTTGTGTAAATGCCACGCATTCTGCACACTTCGTTGCCAGCAGCCCATGCAGCTGGCCAGGAACCGCACAGGCCCATGCACAGGGTTCACAGTCTTCACACAGCCCCCGCACAGATGTGTTGGCATTGCGTCCGCTTACCTTGCCGCGGTTTTTGGGCACACGCAGCACGCGCACGGTGTCAAAGCCATGGCGCCTGACATACTCGTATGCCACCCTGTGCACGCAGTGCAGACAGGAGTGTGTCAGGCGGAGCCAGTCCCAGGGATATGTAAATGTCAGCATCACAGGTATACTGTTGTGGCATGAGGCACATCCTGCTGTGCTACAGTTGGCCTGCTCAACACCATCTGTCGGCAAACAACTTATAATAACATGCAAACACAGCATAAGGGTGTGTGGCACGCTTCAGCCGGTAGGCATGAGGTAGCTGGCAGACACCCCCGCACTGCTGACAGCAGCTGGCTTCCTAGCCCACCGACTTGGCAGCCTCTCAAAGCCCACGCAGATCAGCATGTGCACGCGTACCTCAGAGTTTTGTCCTTGCTGCCATCATCCACGATGATAATCTCATAGGTGAAGTGGGGCCCTTGCTTATTGCGGCGCTCCTGTAGGTAGCTGTACTCCATAACCGGCACAGCGGCAGCCACAACATACCCATAACGCGTTCAGTTGCACCACCAATGTCATTACAACAACAATTGCAAACCATAGAGATCTCTTGAGGAAACGGGAATGGGAGATGGTTCATGCATCCACCCCACCATGACATCACACAACGTGCACCGGCGGCGTGCAGCTCAGGCCCTGTGCAAGGCTCTGTGCCCCTGGGCCCGGGACCCTGTACGTTATGAACATCTGAGTTGCAGCAAGATCACTCAATGGCCCACTCAAGTGGTGCATGCCCTTTCAGGCACATCTGTCCCCAAGTGTTTGGGCTAGCACACAGCTCTAGTCCTTGGCTTGGACTCTCGGCCACCCACTTGATTGTCTCATCCAGTGTCGGCCCCAGGCGGTCCTCCTCGTTGTAAGCTGGGATCACAATTGTAAGGGACTTCGAAGGAGGGCTGAAGATTGAAGGCTGGGGTACCTGCACGGCAGAGGAAGCAACAGCACGCTTCCGTGTCAATGCAGCGTGCATGCGCGAGCAGGAATATACACATTGCGAGCCAGGTGCACGGCGTGACAAAGCACAGCATGTGCAGGGCAAGTTGCAAGCCATTTGCAAGGCATAACTGCATGGTGCGGGATCCGCGACCATGTACGCCGCTTGTCATGCATGCCATTTGCATGCGGCCCCCCATACTGGGCCCCAGGCTGGGCTCACAGGCTCAACAGATGAGGGATCTTCCAAGAAGACTTGAATGGGCTCATTCAGTTCGCCCTGTAGGTATCCAATGAACTTGGCAAGCTTGGCGATGACCAGGCCCGCAACTACGGCCTGCATTGAAAATCCCAACGAGCAATTCAGACGTCAATCACAATGGCATGAATTGTTTTGGAGCATAGATCAGGTAATGATCGAAGACACGTAGCAAGCCAGTTCTGTATAGGCTTGAAGCAAGAGCGCGTTGATCTGCAACACACCAGCAAGAGGAACAACAGTAGCAGCAGCATTCTCGCCCCTCCTACGCTAAGCAGAAACAAGGGTTGAGCAGCCGCTGGCCCCCTCTAAATAGTAATGATAAATTCTGTAGAGCACGCGCCTGCGGCACTGTAAAACCGGGCGGTTTCTATGAGTGAGGGGCAGACGATGTGCTAGCTACTGCTCTAAGCAGAACCCAGAAACTTCAGTATCTACTGCATTGCTTGCTTTGTTGGCGCTGCTAGGTCGATGAGGGCAGTACACATGTGCTGGTAAACAGAGGTTTACATCGGCAGCTTAGGCACGTACATTATCATGCCAGCTGCATGTAGTACTGAGCTATCGCTGATTCCCCCACTCCTCACCCAAAAGCCCAGCAGTTGCATTGATGTGCACACCGCACAGACGCACAAACAGGAGCACGTAGTATGCCCTGTTAGATGCTCCAGCTAAAGCTGGGAGTTGCGACACTAGCCACCCTGGCGTGCATCGGTTCATGCTTCTTTTTCAGGCGGGGCAGCTCTGGAAATGATACTGGTCAACAAAAGGAAGAACGGTGCGTGCTTGAGATCTTTGCCTTATTGGCATGCGAAACGAAAAACATCTTGCGTGCGTGCAATCGCTTGCTGTTGCGCCTTTGAGCTGAAATGTTGCTTTGAATACACCACAGGGACACTAGGATAAAGCCAGAGATCAAGGTGAGGGACGTGCATGCAGCCATGAGGCCTAAGCATCATTGCTTGCTCTCTTGTGGCCAAAGCAACGCAATCCCTGCCGCTGAGGACACGGAGCCCATGCATTGAAGCTGCATGGTGATTTGCGCGTGACACATGCAAACGTGCATCAAGCACGCAGGTGGGGGATGTCAGCACTGCAGCGCCAGCACCCGAGGAGCCAAGCCACGTGAGTCAGGGGGCGCCGTCCGCAGCATTGAGTGGGCACAGCAGCCAGCAACCAGACATCAGTGTGCATGTCGGTGCTGAAGCAGTAGCCTGCGTGGCTGATGATGCAAGCACATGCACGGCATGTAGGCCATCTGAACAGCCAGCTGCACAACAGGGGCTCAGCCAACCGGGATTCCATAATCAAGGGAGCAGCCACGAGGTTTCGACCAGTGGGCCCACAGCACAGCAAGGCAGCGAACAGTTGCAACCCAAACATGGACTGGCCGAACACCTGCCGGGCAGCGCAGTACAAGCTGCACAGCGAGCGGCAGAGCAGGTGGATGAGCAGCAGAGCTCAGCAGCAGCAACTGAAGACAGCATTGCATCCCCACGGGTGGCACCCAGTGGTCCATCGCGGCCATGGCGACCCCGCCTCGTCACACCTGACTCAAGCGAGGCGGGGGATCATGACGTAGCGAGCGATGCATCAGGTGCGACGGTGTGCCATATGCGCAGGACCGCATTCAACCTGACTCGCTGCCGGCACGGGGCATTGCTGGTACTGCATTGCAGTGATTGGGCTGCTGCCACATGGGAAGGAGCAAGGTGCGCGGCAGGGTTGAGGGCCACATTACATGATGACATGAACTGCCTGCTGGCATGCACAGCTGAGCACGCATCAACCACACCGGGTGCGTGTAAATTTCTGCTTTCATGCAGTTCTTGCAAGCAGCCCCAAGGGGGACGTGCTTCTGCACCAAGCGAATGCAGCTGGTGTAAACACAACGCTGGTACGTGGAACCGTGTGTTGTGTGGGGTGGCTTTGTCCGGCTGCCGGCATGAACGCTCTCCTCTCTTGGCAAACAGCACGGGCTAATCTGCGGTTGACTGCTCGTGTACGGTATTTTAGTATATATTTCGCTGACCTCTAGTATGCCCTCTCCTCTCACCTGACTCACACTGCATTGCACACACACAGGCTATGCTGAACATTTGGATATCATCGGCCTTGCTCATTTCCAAGCCACCCCTCAGCAAGGCCCACTTCACGCAAGCGTGCAGAAGCGTGCTGTGCAAGCTGGCACCCGCCACCGTGCAGGCAGTGCTGTCAGATGTTGCAGAGCGCAGCTGGGATGGAGTGCCAGACATTGCGGTGGAGGTTGACCGCATTGTGGCGACTGCAGTTGAGAAACACTTATGAGGGGTTGGCTGGCTTGGGATTGCTGGAGCAGCGGGCATTGAACTGTACACACATTGCACGCTTTTGGGTGGCCGGCACCGGAAAATGGCAGGGAAATCATCAGCACTGGATGCTGCATTGGGCTAAGCAAAGGACAAAGTCGAGAGGGGCCATGCCTGCAGACCTTTGATTCGACCAGCAGCTATGAATGCTCTCTGGGGTATGGGTTTGAGAGCTGCAACAGTTGCTGGGGTGGACCAAGAGGCTAGACAGATAACAGCGCGGGCACTTGTAACAGTTTGTGGCAGGGTTGTCAGTCAAATGAGCTTCATACTCGGCATTGGACTTTGATTTAATGTAGACCAGCCCCATATGCCACACCAAGCAATTGTAACAAACAGTGGCCGGCTAGTATGTCTGGTGTGTTTCATGTCACATCTAGAAGAATGAAGTCCAAAGAATGTCTAGGTCACCACAGCAAAGCCGGTTCCAGAACAACCGCAGTCCAAACAAGGCTACATCACAAGGTGGCATTGCTGCCTGAAGGTACAGGTTCACGCGGCTTGGGCTGCCGCAAACAAGGCGCCCTAGAGGCTCCCCCATCTAGAGATCTAACAGCACAACGGTAGCAGAGCCCGGACAAAATCACCCGAAGATGATCTGGCTCTGACCACCAGGGGCAGCCAGCACACGGCTAGAGGGGCGGTCAGTAATGAAGTTGCCCACGTTCTGGCCAGCAGGGCGAGTGTAGTTGTTGTTGTTTGAGCCAATCTTGCCGGACACGCCACCAGTGATGGGATTCTCGTTGTTGGCAGGAGCAGCAGGAGCGGGCTTGCTGGTGGGGATGGTGCCAGCAGGCTCAGCATCGCCAAAGGTGATCTGCAAGGCACGGCAGCACGCAAGCATGTCGGCGTTCTGTCAGAAGTCAAGCAGTGGCCAGGCAGGGCCAGACACCCGACCTGCGCACACAGCACTCCTGCACCAGCATGACGGCTAGCACTAAGCGGTCGCACCTGGCTGCGGCCGCCAGGGGGTGCCAGGACACGGCTGGAGTTGCGCTCGGTCAGGAAGTTGCCGACGTTCTGCGTGCATGCATGACCAAGGCAAGTTGTTTGCGCCCAGCAGAATTGCAGATGCAGCCCTTGCGATCCAGGACCTTTACATGCAGAGCAAGTAGATGCGCCTAGCTGGCCGGGTCAGCATGCTTGCAAACGCTGGTCAAACACGCGCTGGTGGCATGCATGCGCACATGCACACCTGGCAGCCAGAGGGGCGAACGTAGTTGTTCTGCAGGCGGCCGTGCACGCCCTCCTCGGTGGTCGCGCCTGCGATGGTCGGTGCGCTGATCGGCTCGCCGGACTCGGTCTTCAGGACAAAATCGCCAGAGGACAGCATGTGCTGCGGAGTACAGAGCAGAGCACGAGGCGCAGGGTCAGCTATCGCTGGTTCACTCGCCAAGCTGGCTTTGGTGATCAGGGCCCAGCTGCGCAAGGTCCAGCCACCAGCTCACCTCCTTCAGGCGGTCACGCAGGGCCTCGATGCCACCTGCGCGCCAAAATGGTCAACCCAGGTGCAAATGAGGAAAGCCGCACATGGATCACGGTAGGGCAAGACGCTCCGTGTTGTGGCCACGCAGCCCAGAGTGCTGCCCACCCAGACCCCCATGTCGCAGCTGTCACCATTGGACAGCTGACCTACCAGCGGGGCTCAGACCGCGAACGCGGGTCTGGATGCGCAGATCCTTCAGGGGAAGGGGGCGCAGCAGGTTGTCCACCTCGGCAGGGGTCATGGCGGGAGACATGGTTCTTGTCTGGGAATGAAGACAACTGAACGTGAGGTGATCGGCGATGCGTGGTTAGGGACGCAGCCTAGAGCAGCAGGCCGAGGCCATGTTGAAGCTTGGGTGTAGCATGGTCAACACGACTGCACGCGGCCTGCCTGAGCGTACACGAGGCTGCAGGCTCACCGTGTATGGCGTGGATGCCTGGGTTTTGGACGACCTGACAAGTGCGGTAGTCAAGTCCACGCCTTTTTGACTCGTCAACATCTCTGTGCTTTTGTAGGAGTAACCAATTATACGCTGCAGCACGTGGATCGCGGCTGCATTCACAGCGTTGGCACCGATCAGATGCAGGCATCACAGCTGGACCCAAAGCATGTAGACAGCTTCTGTAGTGCGACCTAGTAATTTGCAGCTTTGGTTGCATCAAACCTAATTGTTGAGTACTGAAGCCAATGTGCCAGCTGTTCCACGCACATTGGTCGTAAATGTCTAAGACATAAGAAGGGGAAATCGTGCTGCAATGGAGGGCCCGGCGGACGGGACGCTGCAGACGGAGGCATCTGGGTCCGCGCCGGCCTCGCCAGTCGAGGTCACGCGACCCAGTCTTCCAACACCCAGCAGCGCCCAACCCATGCAAAGCCCGCCCATGCCCCTTTTGCCGCAGCCCCAGCAGCAGGCTGTACCTGCCCCAGGGTTTCCAGGTGACACGCCAGAGCTCCCCCCTCCGCCGCCACCACCACCGCTACCGGCTCGGTACGGCGCGCAGGACCCCGCAGCACCGCAGACGCCTGGGCAGAGCCCACAGCGAGAGGCACGCCCGGCGAAGCTGCCGCAGGTGCGGAGTGCACAGCAGGCATGTGCGCCATTGACAGCATGGCATACTGTGGCATACGATGTGGCATGCGGTTCTGCATTGGCGCCAGGCATGCTCACTGATGGGCGTGCTGATGGTGTCCCATGGTGCTCCTTGTACCACATCACCCTAGCACACGCATCCCATCTGATCACACTGCTGCCAACAACAGGGTTTCCAGCACATCTTTGTGGACGGGGACGCACCGCCAGTGCCCAAGCCCAAGAAGCCCGCTGTCAAACAGCCAACAGATGCGCACCTGCCAGCATGCAAGCTGCGCATCTACTGCTTCGACCGTACCACAGGTATGATCTGCAGCACGTGCTTAGAGCACTCAGGCGGACACAGCACAGTCAGAATTCAGGGTGGTACAGCTGGGTTCAGGGGTGAGGCAGCTGCCTCCAGGAGCAGACTGGCCATACAAGCGGTCAAAGGCCTGAACGGCTGTAGCATGCCTTGAAATGCCTGATGCCTGATGCCTGATGCCTGCAGGCGAGCCAATCAGTGGGGTGTCGTTACACATCAACACGCTCACCAATGTGAACGATGGCAAGGCCAAGAACATCGCAAACGCATTCGGCAACGTCGCATACAGCAGATCAGATGGCGTGTGCCTGCTCAAGCTGCTGGCAGGGTATGCATACGTCATCACTGCCACGTGCGAGGGGTACCACAAGTGAGTGCAGCTGCAGTATGCCAGGCCATGGCAAGTTTCTGAAGTTTGAGCTGGGATGCAGAAGGGGTCTGTCCTGGCTGATCGCTTCATGTGTGATGCCCTGGCTGCCGTTCCTGGGCTGGTATTCGGACATGGTCTGACTGGTCTCGTTGTCTGGCATGCAGGTTTGGGGAGCTGGGCGAATACCTGCTGATCACACCAAAAGACAACGAGAAGATTGAGAAGGCAATTGGCATGGTGCCCATCCGCATCAGCATCGTGGTCACGTTGCGTGAGCTGCGTCCCCTTGCAGGGCGCACCATGCAGCATGTGAGTGGGTGCACAGGCGGGAGAAGGGCTTCCCACACGTCAGGTGCACCTTGCAGATGGCATTTGCATTGTACTGCCTGCTGTGCATCCAGCACATGCAAGCTGTTGTTACCAAGAGGAATGATCATGGCTGCCTGCAGGATCCGTATGGACAAGTCAACCCAGTCTACGTGCCCCCTGTTGTGGACAAAATGAGCGTGCAGGTATGTAAGAGAGCACTTACACTACACTACGTTTCACGTTTTGAAGGGGGAAGATGGGGGTGGCCCGCCTTACCATACCTGAGCACCTAACTGTGACAAAGCTGCCTGCTTCTGATGTGTACCCAACCCTGCTTGACACGCCCAACTCAATGCTGCACACCGCAGCCCCAGAAGGTCGCGTTCACCACTTCAGATGGCGCCAAGCAAACATTCCTGGCGATGACCCTGATGTGAGTGCACTCAGCCTGCAGACATCAAGCCATACATTTGTATAGCGCACACAGCTGCACCCTGCCATATGCTTGTCTACACTTCGTGCTGAACGCAGCACTGCCATACATGTAACCACCTGCATGATTCACTGCAGGGCTCGAAACTCCCTTCAAGTCATGGGCTCCGAGCCCCAGCCAGCAGCGCTTGCGCAGACTCAGTTCAGCGACATATATGCACAGCAGGCAGAGGCAGAAGTGGGGGCGCAGAGTGGCTCGGCAGCACCCCGCCCTGGTGTATCAAGAGGAGGTGTTGCGGGCGGATCAGGCGCAGCCCAGTCAACAGGCCGGGAATCAGCACATAACGGGCTGGGTGGTGCTGGTGCACTGGTGCCCGAGTCCAGCAATATGACCCTGTATTCTCCAGACGGCACCATGTGTGTCTACTCCACAGACTCGGAGGGCCACTGCTTCTTCTATGGCCCACGCATCGATGCAGGTCGCAGGGGTGGGCTGGTGAGTTGTAGTTCTTGATCGGTGCATTGATCGCTGCAGCATGTGCTGCCTGACCATGTGATCTCGGCATCCGCCTGTGGTAGCTGAGTGGAGGTTGCTGCAGGCTGGCAGTAGCGGCTGCACACGTGCTAATGGCAGCTGCTGATCTGGCCCATTCTTCGCTCTGCAGATCCGGGAGTTTCATTACTTTGATGCTGGCCGGTGGGAGTACACCGCTAAGTACCACCTCATACGCAACTTGCTCAGCCCACCCCGGGTGCTGTTTGAGGACCAGCCGCTGAAGCCCATGGGTGCCCGCAGCCGCAGCCCCTCCCCCGAGCGCACTCCTGCCGCACAGGCCAAGTAAGTCAGACGCACCCGTTGCAGCTGGCATGAATAAAACGCACACTACACCTGCTGCGCCTGTTCCGCCTGCTCAGCTGATCATGTTCACAGCAGATGAATGACGGACAAGACTGGCCAAACCCCAAACTTGTACATACGTCGCTGACTGTTGCTTTTGCTGCAGGCTGAACGCATGGCTTGCCAACAACCCAGATGTGGCCAGCCTGCTTGCTCCCCCAGATGGTGAGCGGCCTTCAGGGCCACGGCACTCCAGGCCCCTTAGCGCAGGTGGCCGCCCCAGCACTGCACCAGCCGTGGGCCGCAAGCACATGCCTGCGCTGGGTGGTGGCGGCAGCGTAGGCAAGTCTGGATCCTCCCTCAAGCGCGGATGGCTGGGTGTGCATCCAGAGATCGAAGAGATGATCCAGCCGCCCTCTGGAGAGCCCCCAGGCCGCAGCCCGCGCATGCAGCGCAGCGCTGCCTTGACAGAGGGTGGCGCTGCTGGGGGCACGCTGGGGCGCAGCCAGGGTGGCCTTGCAGCATACAGGCCGCAAGCTGATGGGGATGAGTTGGAGTATGATGTGGATGGGCCACCTGCACCTGGGTCGAATGCCCAGCTGTCCCCCAGTGCAGCCATGGGGAACATGCCGATGGACCCTGAGGGGGTGCACAACTACCTGCATCCCGGCGTGTATGATGTTCGCGTCCGGCTGCCTTCACACCTGCTCATCTTCTACACCTACACCGGTGACAAGGAGGTATGTGATAGTGGCTGACTGATCGGATGATGCACAGCCGCATCTGCAGCTGTGCCATATTGCCTTAGCCTCACCTTGCCTTGAGTCCCTCAATGCAAATTCGGTGCATGCTGTGCATCCCCTTGCAACCTGGGGGGCTGTACTGCACACCTCTAGGTGCTCGTTGCTGTCACGTTTGGAGGACATGCGGGTGGTCTAGGTCATGTGAACAATGCAGAACTGCATGTGCTTGGTTCCTGGTCGTGGCTGCTGCAGTTGGCGGAGGTGTCCAAGGCACAGAACTCTTTGGTGCAGCTCACGATGCACGACATTGACCCGTCATTCATGGCACCCAAAGTGGAGGGCACACCAGAGAAGCGCACGACGTATCCAGTGCAACTCTACTGCCGTGCACGGCCATGGCTTCAGGTGCGCGATGCATGGCAAACTCTGAACACGTGCTCGGACTGCTCGCATGCATTGGCGTACGCTGCAGAGCTGATGGGCTCACAACTGGCATGCCATGCCCACCCTAGCTCAGAACGATTTACTTGACAGAAAACCTGTTGGTGGGTAGGCTAAGTGCCACCACGGCCACTGACTGTGCCACCCCTGCTGCTTCACGCCCACTCCTCGCACACCGCAGATCATCGTGTATGACACCGACACTCTGGAAGATGTCGGGGCGCTGTACGGGTTGCAGTACAAGGTGCAGCGGCTGGACTACTCACGGTCACGCAAGTACCGCGTCGCGCGCATGAAGGCGATCCTGGAGGCCGCGGGCACGCAGGACCCCGCAGCGATTCCTGATGAGGACGCGGACGCGGAGGCCATGGCCTATATCGCGAAGCAGGAGCAGCGCAGCAAGCTGGCTGGGCTGTGGGCGAAGGCGGAGGTACAGGAGCTGGAGCGCAGTGGTGCTGATGCAGCAGCACTGCCAGAGCGTACTGACCCCAGCTCCAGCACAACTGCTAAGGTACGCTTCACAGAGGCTTGGACTGAAGTTCAATGGGATTTGTGCTTGATTGCACTGGCTCACGCTCCGTGATCCCGCACATCGTACTGCCCTGTGAAATCTAGGCGATGGATGAGGAGGAGGACTCGCTGTATGCGCCACACGCTGCTGGTGAGCTGGCAGAGGATGCAGAGCGGCTGTGGGCCACCCCGGGTGAAAAGTACGCAGTCTCTGTGTCCTTCACGTCCCCCTTTGTGGAGCTGTCTGTGCGGCAGGTGCGTGCAGTGCTGGGGCGGTCTCTTGCAGCTTTGCAGCTGCTCGCTGCTGTGCTTGCGTGCAGGTTAGCTGTGCCCGCAACTTTCGGCCATCCTGTGGTATGTCCTGATGCCACTTGCCATCAGCTTCCCCACGCTGGTTGTTCCAGCTGCTGATCACTGAACTTGCCCATACTGCTGCCTACCCTTGCTGGCAACAGACGCGCTCTATGGGATGGGAGCTGGAGCCGTTCGTCTTCTACGCACTGCGCAAGGTGCGGCTGCTGGTGGGGCTGCGCGAGCGCTTCAGCCAGCAGCCCATCCCGGGCATGAAGGTGCACTGCACAGTGGAGGAGTACCCGAGGTGGGTGGCTGGCCACGTATATTTCCTTGGCCATAGCATTGTGACGGCCCAGTCTGCTTTACAGCGTGCTGCGCTCACATGCCTGCTTTGTTTAGTGAGGGGCAAGGCGGGGGGCAAGGCGTGAAAATTATACATACTGGGGAATGTGTATGCTGGTGGGGCCCGCGCAAGCGGACAACTCTCCCTTAATGCACGGCGTAGTTCTTCTTCTTCTGGATGTGTATGGGTCAGATGTGAGAGGAGGAGGTCCTGCCATCCTGGTTTTGCTGATCCACCTCTTTGTCCACTCGGTTACTCTTTGTGCGTGCAGGCCACCCCGGCCCCCCATCGTGCGGCAGGAGTGGTGCGAGGCGCCTGAGGCATACGCGCGCCGTGTGCTGGACCAGTTGATCGATCATGTAGTGCAATCGCGCTCTGCAACGATGACTGCGAACGTCGCGCAGCAGTTTGGCGTGGAGTCCAACGGTGACGGCATCGCGACGCTGATGCTGCCGCCACAGGTGCACTGGTCCACCACGCCAGCTGCCCCTGCGTTGCCCATGCCAACCCCTCCTGTGGCTGGCCCGTTGGTCTCTGTGCATCAGCAGCCGCTGGGCACGTGCTGGTTCAGGCCTGCGCACGTGCTGATGCTTGTGGGGGGGTGGGCTGAATGGGAGCTGTCGCTTGAGAAGCATGGGCACGAGTTGTGGCTGGTGGCTGGGGCGTGTTGGCGCGGCAGGCTGGGTGGTCACGCTGGCTTGGGGTTGCATATGATGGGGTGGGGAGAGGATGGGAGGGGAGGGGTCAGAAGGGGATGGGAGAGGGCACTTGAGCACATGTCCAGCATCTTTGTCAGTGGCATACACTGCAGCGGCCAGTGGTCTACTCCAATGGCCATCATCAATGTGCACGTGTGTTGAGCCATGTGCCAACGCATGGACTGTTTGCCCTGCTGCAGGCGCGCGTGCACCTCAAGGTCGAGGTGGGCGAAAGCTTTGAGGAAACAGACTCTGAGGTATCCAATACACTGACCAAGGAGCCGGAGCAGTTTGTGGGCTTCCAGCTGGAGCGCATCTGCTACGTGCACCCATCCACGGTGCATGCCGTCACGGGCGCGGGCATTCCAGGCTTCACCATCAAAGCGTACGACGTCACACACCTCGCCGCCGAGCCTCCCAAACTCGGGCTATCGCCCAAAAAGGCCACGAGGTGGGGAGCCAGAGCTTTCGTGTCGCAGGCGCAGGGCGCTTTGCACGCCGTGCCATGCCACAAGGCTGCGCTGGCGCCTGCATGTTTGCTTGCTTGTGCTGGCCTGGATCTTTGGGCTGCATCTGATTCCGGCGTGGCTTGGCTGCAAGAGGTTGCAGTGAAGGAGAGGGGGAGGTACAGGGTTGTAGAGGGTGCAGCCCCAATCTTGCGCGTGCCAGTCGATGGCACGTTGTGAGCTGTGCTGCGTGACATGTTGTACGCGCGCGCAGGCGTCAGCGGCAGGAGGAGGAGGCCCGTGAGAAGCTGCGTGACACGACGCCGCTCACGGGGCTGGAGCCATTCTTTGTGGGGGTCACAAACGCGGATGGCGCTCTGGACCCGCCTATCACACGCCGTGCAGGCCGTGTAATCAAAGTGCGTGCCCTGAACCCCTGCTCAGTGCTGTATAAGCACTACAGGCCTGACCGCTGCTACCATCACGCACCCATGGACTGCCACTGATGCTCTGCGGCCAGGCTGCGCATGACACATCAGCAACACCCACCCCACCAACCACCACCACCACCACCACACGTACACACACGCTTGACTTGCCACGGCACACCACGCCATTCTGCAGCGGCTGATGTGCTGCTGCTGCATGTGCACTGCTGGCCCCGCTGGCTGAGATCCTGCTGCCCCCACCCTGCTGCCGCTGTCGACACACTGTTGCTGTTGAAGGTCGTGTGCGCCAACACACCCAAGGAATTCCTGCTCCCCGACTACTTCCAGCCAGCCAGCGGCACAGTCATTGTGTCCACCTATGACCGCCACCACTTCAAGTTTGTGTGCCCGCCCAAGCCACGTGTGCGGGTGCGCGCCACCCCAGTATGCCTACAGAACTCTGCATGCTTTCCACTATCGCAACCGCGTGCTCCGCCAGCTCTCTGGCATTGTACGTGACGGCCTCCCAAGCGTTTCTTCGGGCTTTATATGGAGCATTCCTGCGCACTACAGCTGTACACAGCTCAGCAGTCTAAACGTGTCGTCAGCTGGGGTGTAGCTGCCGCTGCAGCACGTGAATCTGCTCTGCGTGGCCCGTTGCCAGTTGAGCGCCTCAAGGTGTGTGTGATCCAATGATGACCTGTAGGTGCGTGCCCAGGACATGTGCACGTTGGAGTACGTGCACGGCGTGCGGCTCCGTGTCATGGTGCACCGCATCACACCAGCTCTCATAGCAGAAGGCGAGAGCAAGAGCCCCCAGGAGATCGCACAAGAAGAGGAAGACCTAGCTGCGCGGGCGGCTGAACAGGCGGCACGGGAGGCGGAAGCGGCGGCCAAGGCGGCAGAGGAGGTGGCAGCGGAACAGGCACGGTGCGTACGGGCTTGGGTGGGCACGCATGGGCGTTGCGGCAGCCGCGCGAGGCATGGTTAACGCAAGGGATGGGGATCCTGCTGCCTTTGGGGTCTGGTCAGGCATGAGGTAAGCCAACAGGGTGGAGTTTTGTGGTGGCTCGAGATACGAGATCTGCCGAGCACATCCACGTTACTCGGTCCTGTTTACTTGGGGCTCCACCCGTTGCGCCTCTGCACACAGGACGGCTAGCGCGGCAGGCGCTGCTGCAGATGCAGCCTCTGCGTCAGGCGCTGCTCCTGGTGCTGGTGGCACGGCGGGCAGCCCCAGCCAGGGGGGAGTGGCTGGAGATGCTGCAGGTGCCAGCGCTGGTGGGGCTGGCACTACCGGCGACGCACCTCCTGGTGGGCCAGGCGGGCCCGGTGGAGCAAGTGCTGCTGCGGAGGATGAGGAGGACGAAGAGGCAGGGGCAGAGGATGACATCGAAGGCCTCAATACACTCACAAACAAGAATCGGGTGTACTGGGATGGCAAGCCGGTGCCCCGGGGTGCCGGCCGCCTGACATCCAACCCCAACCCGGAGAACGATCCCCGCGCACACCTGCCCCCAGGCGCCCTCCCACCAGCAAATGATCAAGAGCTAAGGGACCGGGTGCTGGTCAAGCTCACTGACCTAGCAGCGCCCCAGCCAGCGCCAGTTGGTGGTGAGGGGGCTGGAGAGGTGGGGCCAGGCGGCATGCCTGTAGGGCCTGGCCAGGGCGCCCGCATGCGCATGGGGCGGCCAAAAGAGGACGTGGGTGCATGGGCTGCAGGGGAGTCAGCAGCAGTTGCACGTGGCCGCAGCACGGGCGGCGGTGCGCGGCGCAGCAAGCCGGGGACAGGTGGGTTTGCGTACGAGCCCTCTGATGATGGCGCCAGCCAGGCGGGCCCCGTGGAGAGTGTGGATTCGTTTGTGCTGGCGGAGCAGGAGGCACGCGCGGAGGAGGCCGCACGGGCGGAGGAAGATGCACCAGAAGAGCTGGAGCCCTGGGGCCCCGTCTGGTCAGTGGGGAAGCTGGTGGTTGCGCTGTACAACAGAGCGATGCATACGATCGATTGGGTAGTTGGCATGCCTGGAAGTGATTGCTGTTCACATGATATGCGCTCATAGGCTGTCCCGCCAGGATGACACAGCTGGCTTTGGCATATCATGCAGAGCCTGGTGTGGTGTTGTACGCTGCGCACAGCCTGTGCAGCATGTCTTGATCTTGACAAGAGCGAGGGCGGTGCACATTTGCAATGGCGTGTTGACACTGGCCATTCTGGGTACTTTGAGTATTCTGGCCACTCTGGGTAGTTGGTCCTTTAGACCGCTCATTTAACACGCTACATGCTTTGTTTGACCGCTCGTTTGACCATCGCATGGGCTGCTTGATGCAGGTACGAGACCATGACTGGTTCACCAGAGCTGGACCAGGATGGCATCGGCCTCTTGATTGATGCGGGTGTGGAGGTGGCAGTACAAGCACTACCCGCATGGCCGTACACGATGGTGCCCATGCTGCTGACTGAGGACGTGCCCACGTGGCATGACCCCGCCATGTTTGAGTTCATGCTGCCCCGGTGAGGAGGGGGAGCACACAGCTGTCTGTGCACGACCTGACCTGACCTGACCTGACCTGGCCTGCCGTTCTGCCTGTCTGTCTGCCTGCCTGCCTGCCTGCTTGCTTGTTTAACTCCTTTTCCAGCCAGTGGTGTGTGCCTGTTTGCCTCTATGCTCTTTTGAGCCGTGTCTACACAACCATGTGGTGCATGCAAGGCGATGTCTTGAGCTGCTCGATGCTGATACAATCAACATACTGTGTCAGTCTGCATAGGACCATACAGTTTGGAGCACAGCATGATTGCTGATCCGTGTGAATGCTTTAAAAACTGCACATCTCTGATCTCTCACACACGCAGCGACGATGGCGCGTTCCGCTTCTGGATGGAGCGCGACCGCGTGCTGCACACCTTCTTTGACGAGGCCGGCGCCCCTCGGCTGCCATTCCACCCGCTTGTGCGGCTGCAGCCTTTCGCGCCGCCCACGCGCACCCTTGCACGCCTGCACCCAGCTGTGCGGCTCCTCAAGCCAGCAGTTGGGGCCACGCCCCTGGAAGACAGAATACATTGTCCTGTGGATGGCGAGGGTCAGGGTGAGGGCGTCGGGGCATCTGAGGACGCCGCAGGCACCGGGGCCAACGGGCAAGGCGGCAGTGGCACTGGGACAACTGGTGCTGGTTCAGGGGCAGGTGGCGGTACAGGCTCGCCCACCCGCACGCCTGCCGCTGGCTTGCCCAGCCGATCAGGGGGTGGCACCGGCTGGGCAGGTGGGGTGGTCAGTGGCGGAGGGGGGTGGGGCCAGGGCTCATCCCCCCCAGCACTGCCTTCCCTGGAGGAGATTGCAGAGGACGAGGATGAGGGGATCCTACATGAGGATCCATCTGCCATCCAGGTAGGTGTGAAAGGTGCCTTGGATGCTTCAATTCAGTTATTGTGTGTGCAGGCAAGCACTGCAGGTCAAGCAGATGCGAACACTGGAACTACCTCCTGGCACCGTCACCAGCTCACCACGCGTCCGCACAATCACGCGTGCTCCCAGCCTTGCGTATTGGTTTGCTTGTGCAGCCGTCGCATGCTGTGTGGGAGCCACATCCACACGGGATGCCTCATCATTCTGTAATGCCCCTAATGCAGTGTTGTTCGCCACGGCATGCCGCCCTCTACACCCCCCATCACACGCGCGCTGCACCTATCCGCACTGTACCGCAATGTACTGTACCGCCATGTACTGCGCCATACTGAACTGTAACGCCGCAGTTCACCGAGGGCGGAGAGGACTTAGATGACGTGCGTACCGCCGCATGGGAGCATCTTCGGCTTGCTGACTCACAGTACCTCCCCCTGGAACGTACTCGGCTCATGGCACTGCTGGCCAAGTGGGGCGCATTCCCACATCTACAGGCGCGTGCAGCTACAGGCCCTGACACAACTATATCAATAGTAGGCAAGGATGAGCAATACTGATGAGCCCTCTGGTCAGGAGACTCTGTAGCAGACCTGCACCAGTAGCAGACTGGTAACTAGAATTGATGCCAGCATGTCGCAGAGTAGTTTGCAAGCTGGCACAGCTCTTTGCTGCCAATCGTACCTCGTCCATACTTTCACACGGGCAGCACGTGTCAAGTAGGCTGCTGCCTCCAGTGCCTTGCCTGGCTGATAAGAATGAGGCGTTATGGGAGTGCAGGTCGCACCGTGACGTCAGCTGCTGCTGCCATGCATGGCTCATACCAGACCGTTGCTGCTGCGCGCCCATACGTACAGGGTGGTGCATGCCGAGCGTGCCAGGGCCCCTCGCCGTCTGCAGTCTCTCCCTTCCTCATGCGCCCTGCTGCCACGGGGCACAACCATGACCATGGGGAGGGCAGGGTGGAGGAGGTTGGGGAGGAGCTGGAGGACGAGGCGCGCACGTACACGTCTGGTGGCCACCCACAGTGAGTGCCATAAATCAATTGTCTGAGTTTCAAGTCTTAGCTTCAGGTCTAGGCTGCAGCCGTGCAGTCTCAGGGTTGCTGTGGCTGGGCCTCTGTTTCCGCGGCAATGTGGATGGCGATCTGTGCAGGCTTACTTGTGGCTGGACAGGCTATATGCATCGGACGCAAACAGCAAACACCACGACCGGATACTTGTGGGCACAGCGGAGCAGCTCTGATACCACATGACATGAACACCGCCGCCGCAGGTTCAAGAGCGCGTTGCTCAGCGCGGGCAGCTTGGACTTGGCGGCTGCATGGGCACTGGATCGGCCGCCGGGCGCACTCCACCGGCCGACCACACCACACCACCTGTCTAAGCACGTGCCTGACAAGTTTGCGCGCACGCACCGCATCATGTCACGTGCCGAGGCGGTGTACTGCGAGTGAGTTGGGGCGCGGGGTGGGAGTAACGTGCGTGATTCAGGCGGTACAGTTTTGCAGAGGGCTCCTTATCACTTATGGCTTGCAGTGATAAGGAGCCAGCAACTGCCAGCTGTACTTCACAGAGACATGGTGTTGAATGGATCTGCTTAGGTGCGCCACGGACTGTTTGCCTGGGCGACGCTTACCTGCCAAATTCAAGAGAGCTGTACTGCTGTACTGATGCATTGTACGCAGCTCACCGTTCTTCACGTGGCGCCTAGCCAATGGCACTGCGCTGCACGTGGGGGTACATGAGCTGCTGTACCGTGAGCTGGTGGCCCTACTGGACTCAACCGCCAAGTCGTTGGAGTTCCTAGAGGGGCACCTGGCCAAGGTGCGGCGCAGCTACACCCCCATGTTTTGAACGATGATGCAGGCATGCTGCGCAGACGTGCACAGCATGAGGATGTGAAGAGGGTTGCGGTTGGGGGTGGAGGTGGCCAGGCGGGGCAGGCCAGCTCCATCAGCAGCGGCAGGTGATCATGTGCCCCGTCATGAGTCATGATCATACGCACCCGTTATCATGTGCGCGCCTCGTGTTGCCACAGGTACGGGCACACAACGAGACGCGCGGCAAGCACGGCCGCTTCCTGCTTGGCCACAAGGCTGTGGAGGGCTGCCGGGGCGGCCTGTTCGTGCTGGACGTGTCGGATGCACAGCCCTTTGGCGGCGTGGTGCGTGCATAAGCTCATTGCTTGCAATTGGACGGAGGGTCGGCAGTACGCAGGCACCTCTGCACCAGCCCGCCTCGATCAGGATAGGCAACGCCATGTCCTGCTTATTTTCTGAGCTCAACCAAGTGGCTGATGGTGGGGATAGCTGGGTGGCTGGTGCACACGGCCCCCAGAACCTTCATGCCTGTGTTAACTTGACAGCTGTATTGTGTGCCCACAGCCGCTATTCAGCCAGCTCACCAAGCTCTTGGGACATCACACCCCCACGCCGTTCGGCTGCTGTCCGTTCCTTGAAACCGCAGACATTCATGCTGGACCAGCTGGGGGCCATGTGGGACTACTGGGCCGAGGTGGCGGCTGCAGCTGACAAGCACGGGCCTCTGGTCAACATCATGGCGGTGGCAGGCGACAAGTGGGAGCTGTACAGGCGGGGTGAGTGGCCGAGCTCCAAAAGCACCTAAGCATGTACTTGGCTCAGCAGGCAGCAGGGCCACATGACTGACTGGCTGGTGTACACACTGGTAGAGTGCTGAGTAGATGAGTGACCCTGGAAGAGGTTGCCACTGCTGCTGCTGGCTGGTTGATGTGGGTGTTTGAACTGGGACGGCGCCGTGACTGCCTGCCCACCCGCCTGCCTGCCGGCCGTGCTCGCTTGCCTGCCTGCCGCGTGCAGAGATGTTCCACGTACAGGGGGACGGCAATGGGCCCAAGCTGCGCGGGTGGTACGAGGAGATCAAGAGCAAGCTGCCTCGCGTGCAGGTGCGCGGTTTCATGACCTTCGCCTTATGTCGTTTACGTCGGGAGGGGGGAGTAAGGGGCCGCTGCACCAATGGTGCTCACCTGCACGATGCTGACTTGCGAAACCATGGCACCAACCTGCCTCTACTTTGCTCCATGGGTAATAATAATAACAACACGGCGTATCACAGATGTGTCTGCATGGGTTTGTCCCTTTAATCCTTGAACTTCCAAGTAATGTGGCAATGAGCTGGCTGGGATAAAAGCCTGGTTGTGATTCAACTTGGCTGCAGGGCTACAAGATGCCCCTGGCGCTGGACGCCGCATTCAAGCACGCACACGCGCGCGTGCCCCTGTACCTGCTTTGTGGAGGCATGCTGCCACGTGTGCGCGACAACCCCAAAAAGCTCTCCCACACGCTGTACGAGGCGCAGGTGTGTCTTACTGGCAGTACTGCGGGTACAGCCACGGGATGGTACAGCATGTCTGACTTAATCACGTGTAAAACAGCACATTTTGCCTGCACTAGAAAGTTGGAGAAAGAGGACGCAACCTGCATGCCGTCACCTGGTTATAAACCTTCTGCATAACCTGCTAGCACGGCCTGGAGCACACAGCCGGAGCTCACATTGCATGATGGCATGAACCACAACCGGCTCGCGCATGTGTGCTGTCCCCCCCGGCCGCAGCTGCGCTGCATCGAGACGCGCATGCCAATGCAGCCGGTGCACACCATGGAGCTATACCCGATGCCCAAGCTGAAGGAGGGAGGCAGCAAGGGCGTGGCGGGCGCGGGCTCCTGCCGGACGGCCACCACCACGGATGGCGGGGCCGCAGGCACTACAGATGATGATGGCCGGGAAGACAGGGCCGCTGGGGGCCAGGCTCATGAGGAGGACGAAGAGGGTGCACCCAGCTTGTCGGATATCACCGTCCAGGGTGCTGACATCTTTGAGATGCTGCAGGTAGGACTTGTACTTGTGGCTTGTGCTTGAGGCTTGCCTGTTGGGGCCTGGCGGCTTGCCTAAGGTAGCTGTGAGGCTTGCTTAATGGGGCTGCATGGCCTTACTGGTTGTGGCGTGGGCGGTGCCCTGCCTCTGGTCACCTGGCTGCGTCTTGCACCAGATCTTTCCTAGCTCAGCACGAGCAGGCTCATGCCTCACCGTGCTCTTTCTGTACGAGCTGTTATGATTTGGCTTGTGCTGCGTGTGGCATGCGCGCGCCGCAGGAGGCGATGGCGATGGGGCGCGTGCGGCTGGTGGACGTGTTCCGTGAGATGGACCGTGATGGCACCAACTACCTGGACACCCAGCAGCTGTACGCCCTCGTACTGCGGTACGTTCACTGCAGCAGTACACATGCAGCCATGGCACATACATTGCTGTGCGCCTGCGGTACGCCAGCAGCAGTGTGTGGCAGCAATACGTTTGGAGTGTGGTACTGTGGTGCGTCAGGAGTGCAGCAGCAGTACAGCATGCCATCTGCTGGGCCGCACGGTGCCGAGCACGTGGTCCTGTACTGTGGCACGGTGCAGGCTGTGCCATAGCCCGAAGTGGGACAGCATCTGCGGCATGCGGCCGCTGCCCACATGCACCGAACCTTCACGTGTGGTGCTCACCATGCACGCTGCACAGGTTTGTTCCGGACGCGTCGCCCGCCCACCTGCGGTACCTGCAACTCATCCTAGACACGGACGGCAATGGCCGGGTGCGCGTGCGTCTTGCGTGTGTGGGGTTCATGCTAAGGGGGTGGGGGGGAGACACACCCGTGTCTCCATCCTTCCCTACCTTTGACCGCCCTTCCAAGTTCATCCTGGGTCTGACATGTGTGCAGCACGTGTGTTACACAACCGGGTGAGCCTGCACTGCGTGGGTGCAGGTGTCATACAAGGAGCTGGCGACCGCTATGAAGGCGGCGGCACGTGGCGGTGTGCGGCTGCAGCTGCGCGACCAGATCGAGGTCAATATGCTGCTGCAGCGTGTGGCGCTGCTCATGATGCTGAAGGTGAGCTTGGCTACCTCATTTGAACTGGTACTCATGCCGTTGATATCACTTGACTTGTGTACTGAACCATCAAGTCCTCATGACGTCGACAATATGCCTCAACTAGGGTATTCAACGGTATTCAAGCACCATTGGACATAGCAGCTGCATTGAATAGAGCAGCTGCATGCAAGGGAGCTGCTGCTGCTGCGCCACATGACGGGCCGGAGTCTGTGCGCCATGCGCACACATGACATGCTGCGTGCTGCGCAGAGCAAGACAACGCGCGAGTTCTTTGACAGCTGGGACATGAACCGTGATGGCTACCTGGACCAGGTGGAGCAGTGGCGCATGCTCAAGGGAGTGTTCCCCGGCCTCACTGTGGAGGAGCAACGCGAACTGTTTGCAGCGCTGCAGGTGAGATGTGCTTGCCAGGGGTGGCGAGCTCCAGCTCACAGAATGCCAGAGAGTATGACGCGCCAGTCGAGTGAGACGTGCAGCTGCCAGGACTCCCGGCAGGAACCCTCAGCTCCACCTTGAACCCCGATTCAAATCTCTGAACCTCGCCTCTGAACCCTGCTCGCAAAACCCCACCCTTCACTCAACCTCCAGACCCTGATCTCTGGAAAGCCTGGCTCCTAACTTTCAACCCCTGCCCCCCCCCCCACCCCCACCCCCCACCCCCAACCTCCCCAACTACCTCAACTACCTTGACTGCTCCAGGGCGTGGACCTGAACT
>BDCZ01000299.1:59140-74123 GCA_001662365.1 Chlamydomonas applanata | reverse complement strand
CCCCCCCCCCCCCCACACACACACACACGCGCGCGCGCGCGCGCGCACACGCGCGCCTCATCCCGTGTGCGCGCTTGTGCGCTCGCGCACGTCCTGTCATTCATTCCCTTGGAGCCCACCTATGCCTTGTGTGATTGCAGCTTTGGTGCTTTGACGTGATGTAGCAGCAGTGTGCTGTGTTCGTTGAGTAGCTTTGCTGACTTAGTGTTGCCTCCTCCTCCCTTCCCCCCCTTCTCTCTCCACCCCTCCCTTTCTCTCGCACTCATTCCCTCTTGCTCTCTTTCCCTCTCTCTCCTTGCTTCTGCTAGGTCGTCGTCCCCGGATCTCTGAGCCTTGCGTGGCGCCTGGGCCTGGCAGTGCTGTGCGCGCGAGCAGCGCATGGTGACCCAGTGGCTGCCATGCTGGAGGCCTATGGGGGCGGGCGGCTTCTCATGGTGGGCAAGGTGAGCGATGAGATGTGCCTGCACATCTGGTTCTGGGATTTGAGTGCACCGTGTTTGGGTATGAATAAGAGATCCGGGTTTGGATATGCACTAGAGTATCCTGTCAGGCTCCGGCATGCAGACACATCTGTGACAGGCCGTGTTGTTATTACTATTATTAGAGTATCCTTGATGTACATCCTCTGTGGTGGAGCAGAGGCACTTTGGCACCCAGCATCCACCACCCAGCTGCACTTGTGCACTATGCCTTCAGTTCCTGCTAGTCATCAGGACCCTTGAAAGCCAGCCAATGCATCGCGTACTTCATTTCACATAGATGGAGTTACCTGCACAGGCAGGGTGGCTGCATAACCATGTATCCATCCACCACAATAAGCATGCTGAAACATGCGGTCGTTTCGATAACGACTGTCAGGCTCCGGCATGCAGACACATCTGTGACACGCCGTGTTATTATTATTATTTTTTATCATTATTATTACTATTATTAAACATGCGGTCGTGCAGGTGGTGGATGTTCGGCAGCAGACGTCTGCCGGCTTTGTGCGCGGCTCGGTCACCATCCAGGGCCAGATGCATCCGCTAGCACAGCTGCCGCCATCACAGCCACTTCCACAGCCACCACCACAGCCACCACAACAGCCACTTCCACAGCCACCACCACAGCCACCACCACAGCCACTTCCATCGCATCCACCATCACAGCCGCAATCGCAGCCACCACCACAGCCACCAGCACAGCCATTTCCATCGCAACTGCAGCCACCCCCGAACCAGATGCACCCGGACACCAGCCATCCAGAGGCATCAGCAACAAAGCTGTTGGTGGATTTCCAGAACGAGTTTCTCATTGCGCGCGTGCTGCCCCCCACTGCAGCAGCAGGTGTGACAGCCACCAGCAGCAGCAGCGCCAACCCAGGACCTACACCGCCTGAGGGTCTAGCACCGCCGGCTGCTAGCATTATGCACCAGACAGCAGGTTATGAACCCGCTCGCATGACAGACAGCCCGGCTGCCGGCCATGTGCTGTGCTGCACCCCGGACCTGATCTGCCTGTTGGAGCCCTCTGGGGCCAGCATCCCCACGGAAGCCCTGCGTTATGGGCTGCAAGTGGCTGTGGTCATGCTGCCTGCACATGAGCGGCTGCGTACACCACAGGTGAGACCTTTACAGTGTATGACTATAATGACAGGCGTGCGTGCACTGTTGCAGTTAAGTGGATGTGGATTGACACAGGCGAGGCATGCAGTTCTGCTGGATGGTATATGAGACACATAAGTCGAGAGGCGCGCACGTCACAGGACGCCCGGATTATCACCTTTGTACTAGATTGTGACACAACATAACATTTCAACGTGACATGCACGGCAGCATGGCTCCTGGTGGTGCCTTGATTAGATGGGGCCATGCTGGCGCACAGAGCTGCTTGTTATATATGTTTGTTCTATCTCCCTGCCTCGATTCCCGCAGGCACTGAAGGTCGTGGGCCCTGAAGCATTCGGCTTCCATGTCCTGGGTTAACCTGCCCAGCTGGTTGGCTAGGTGAAGCTGGTCAGCGACCTACTAATGAGCAGCAAGCAGATGCCAGATCTGAGCTATGCTGTTAACAGCGAAGTGTGCACTTCAAGTGCACGTGTTGAATGTGTGCAGGCTTTGCTGCAACAAGCGCTTGCAGCTTTCATTGACCAGCGCCAGCATTTGATCGCACATGGCAGAGCTTCCCGAACTTTCCGTACATTGCTTCCCACGCTGTTTCTGCACCCATCCATGCTGAGCATGCTCTATGCCACCCAATGTTTGGCAGTCCGGCAGTCTGCTCTGGTTCACCATTCTATCATCAGTACACTCCTGACCTGAGTTCACTCACTTCAAAACGAGAGTCACATCACACACCAGATCACAGTGTCATTGCATGGGCCATCAACGCATTGTCACTGCACAAGCCAACCTCGGGAATTGTGAAGCTTTGCAGCCCCCCTGGCGGTCCACACCAGGTGACGTGCTATAACATGAAATCACAGCCCTGCACGGCCGCACACAGCAGCAGCAGCTCCCAGCAGCTGCAGCAGCTGCTGCTGCTGCTGCATGCCGCTCAGCGCAAGCATGGCGCAGGGGCCAGCGCCCATCAGTCCGGCTATCCAGATCCCACCGCCGTCCATAATCACAGGAGTGTGTGTCATCACTCGGTAGCATTACAATTCACGAGATAATGCAGCACGCGCCACGCCCTGAGGCCACATCTTGGTCCATCCCTTCCACAACCGCTTGCAGTTGTCGCAGCAGGTCGAGCACAGCCGCCATGGCTGGCCGCTGTGCAGGGTCCTGCGCCCAGCACGCCGTGATGACCTTTGCAACTGGGGCGGGGATGTGGCGCGCGATTGGCGGCCTGGGGGCAGGGGCCGGGCCGAGCACCCACAGTCAGTCAGTCAGCC
Source organism: Chlamydomonas applanata (assembly GCA_001662365.1). NCBI lineage: Eukaryota > Viridiplantae > Chlorophyta > Chlorophyceae > Chlamydomonadales > Chlamydomonadaceae > Chlamydomonas > Chlamydomonas applanata. Next base: position 71,248 of record BDCZ01000299.1, on the reverse strand, counting down.
TGTCAGTCAGTCGGTTCAGACAGCCAGTCAGTCAAACACAGCCCGGCAGTCTGTCATGGCACCAAGCATGCGTGCTCTGTTCTGAGTCCCGGGTTCAGGCAAGGCATAGGGAGAAAGGTTCAGCGACCCCCCCTCCCCATCCCCACCCCCCTGACACACATACATCCTCGCCCCCTCCTGATCTCAGGGACATACACGACCTAGCACCTCTCAGATCTCACCCTGTAGACCTCAGGAGCATGCCCTCCAGATGCCAGACAACAAGACATGCACACCATGCGCTCTGGGTGATCACCTTGCCCTGCCCCAGCCCTCGTCACCCTATCAAGTCCCATTTTTTTTTGCTTTTTCATTTCAGCATCGACGCCCTAAGCACCTGCACACCCCCCACCACCACCCCCACCCCCACCCCCAACCCCCCTTTTTCCTCCCACCCCTCTTCTCTCTCCAACAACATAATGATCATGCCGTATGCTCACGGCCCTCCTCACCTGTAACCTGCTGCCACGCCCGCCGCATATGCCTGCACCTCCTCAAGTGAACCTGCAGGCTCAGCCAAGCCCAGCCACGTGCACACACCACAGTCAAGCACTCAAGACACAGGCGCTGTATTATATGCTCCTTGCTTGCCATGATGCCAGTGCACATGCCAGTGTACATGCCGTCATGAGTGGGTGATGCCATGCAATGGGGGCTGGGCTGGGCGCTGGCTGCTTCGCAGCTGTGAGCAGCCTTCCAGACCAGCACATTGCACCGCAGCGCGTGCACAGCCGCCCAAGATACATCAATAGACAGATCAGTCAACGAGCAGGGAGGTAGTATGTATGACTATGTTGCAGGATAGTACCGGATCGTGGCAGGGATCGTGGTACCAGATAGTATAGGTATAAAGAGAGGGGTATTAATCAACTTCTCAGACCTTCTTCAACCCTGGCATGTGGCTGGTCACGTACCGCGTGGTGTGGCGGCGTACTGTGTGAGCAGCTTGTGAAATAGCTCATACATAATGAGGGCAAAGGAGAACACATCAGCCTTCTCGTCGTACTTTCCACTTTTGAACACCTCTGGCGCCATGTACCTGTACCGCGGCAGTACATATAGCAGGCAGTAGAGGCAGTACCGCGTCAGTGCAGGCGGTACAGGCCCGTTGCAGCTGCAGTACAGTAGTGCTGGCAAGACGCAGCACCAGCACCGGCGAAGTACAGGCAGTACGGGATTGGCATTAATGTCGAGTGGAGCATCCCACATGGCCGGGAAGCACCCTACGCGACCGGGTCCAGCACGCTATCGTAAACACGGCACTACACTCACATGAGCGTGCCCGTGCGCATCGACAGGAGCGCCTGCGCTTCCTTGACCTTGAGCGTGACGGATTTGGAAATGGCGCTGGGGGCAGCCAGCCGTCGCACGGACCCTGGGGCGGGCCCCATCCCCACAGCATCCCCACCACTGCCCCTCTGCTCATCCCCAATGTCTGGATAAGCAAAGCCGCTCTTAGATGGCCCCCCCACACCATTCCCGTCCCCGCCAAACACCACTGCAGTCTTGGCAGCGGCGGCATTTCTATTGGTAGGCAGGGAGCTGCGCGTGCTAGCATGGGGTGAGGAGCCTCCCGCCGCGCCGTCTGCTCCCAGACCTGCGTCATCAGCTGCTTTCCAGGCAGTGCCATTGCCAGGGACAGCAGGTGAAGGGCCAGGCTGGGGCACCAGGGGTGGCCCCCCTGTCTCCTCCCCACTCGGGGCAGGCATGACCTGCACAGGCACCAAGAGCACACACCGGGCAATAACAATGCGATTGATAATGTGGTGTAGTATGTATTGTGTGATCGTGTAAACTCGCAGTCCAGGACTTCTGGCCTGTCCCACACAATTCATGTGCCGGAATTTCTCCACCCCGGCACCCTCCTCAGAGTTGCGCACGCAGCCCGCAGATTGCCTACACAGCCATGTGCCAGTGCTCACGGCATCCACCTCGCCTTGTGCTGCCACCCCGTTGCAAGAAGCATGCAAGCAGCATGAGTGCAAGAAAGAACACATACCCCCGGCGCAGGTACAGCTGCAGGTGTTGCAGTCAATGAGCACCACACGGCCACAGCATGCACGCGCTGCTCACCTTGTTGCTGCTGTTGCGAGTCAGGTTCCACGCCTGAAGCCCCTGTGGCATGGACTGCCTGGGGCCCTGCTGAGCCTGGGGCCCTGCCTTTGTGGCACCAGTGGATGTGTTGGTAGGAGATGCAGCCCGCTGCAGCACTGCCGCCTTCACCTCCTCTATGCTGCGTGACCATGCGTCACGCTGCTCCAGAGTGGGTGGCCTGCAGAGCGCAAGCAAGGGTGTGAGCGCAGTTGCAGTTGCAGGTGCAGTTGCAGGTGCAGTTGCAGGTACAGGTGCAGATGCAGGCGCAGTTGCAGTTGCACTTTTCCAGGCTCCGGTTTCACGGCCATGCACATGCACCAAACCAAACGCATGCTTTAGAGTAGGCGGCCTGCAGAGGTTGTGTTTTGGTCATGTTTGCAGTTGCAAACCGACACTGGAAGCAAGCCTTATGATGGGGTCTATGGTCTTTAGGAACTTCTAGTTGATGGGCTCCGGCAAGCAGATGAATCTGTGAAACGCCGTGTTATTATTATTGTTATTAGTGTCTATGATGGGCGTACAATCAGAAAGTGGCATCCACGCCCAGGACACATGTACCCACAAAAAGCAGGCAAGGGGTGTACAGCCAGTCATGCACCCACTTGCGGAGCCCACGCACACACAGTTTTTGAAGCTACAAGCCTATAACGAAATGTTGTTAATCCTGTCTCGCGGCAGGCATTTATGCGCCATGATGGGCGTACGATGTAACCAACACACACACACGCACACACACCTTGAGTTGCCATTGGCCATGCGAGACAGCCCGCTGGGGTTTTGCGCGCCCTTATTGTTCTCGCGCGCCATGTCTCCTAGCTGCTTCTTGCGCAACAGCGCGCTCAGCCCAAAGTCGGCAAGCTTGGCGATGGCAGCAGTGGACGCCGACTCTGTGGGGTGCCGCGGGGTGCAGTGTTGGTGCATAATATTTTGAGAGCAAGGAGAGAGCATACAAGAGAGCTTTGAGAGAGCATTTAAAGCAGGAATGTAGTATATATATTATATATATACACATTATATAAATAGGTGTGGCGCACACAGGTCAGGTCGAGCCGGATGAGCCCCCGGCAGCCTTGGCGTGTCGGATTTCACCAGTTAAGATCAGCACCCAGGCCTCCCTGACCCCTGACCCTGGAACTCAAAGCCTGATCAGGACCGCGGGCATGTGCACAAGGTGCCAACAACGGCTCTGCTACCAGGGGTGAGCCGCTGCAGGACGTCTTGTCATCACTCTTGTGCACTGGCAACAACAGTGCCAAGTTGTTGACACTTGGGAACAACAAGTCATTGAGCCCACCCGGGCACACCCGGCTGCAGCCCAAGACCAACCCCTCCACCCTCCCACCCCCCAGCGAGTCCTCCAGGGAACTCTCGATTTGGCAGTAACCCCGGACACAACCACTTGCAGCCCACAGAGCACACACCGGGCAATAATAATGCGATTGATAATGTGATGTAGTATGTATTGCGTGATTGTGTCAAATCGCAGTCCAGGACTTCTGGCCTGTCCCACACAATTCAGCCCTAGACCCCCACCCCCCACCCCCCACCCACACGCCCCATCCAGGGTCATGCCAGACCCTTCCTCCCCCCTCCCAGCCCACCCTCCCACCCCCCCACACCCAGACCTTCCACACACCTGACAGCAGCACATTCTCAAGCTTAAGGTCTCGATGGATGACCCGTGGCTGGCACGAGTGCAGGTAGTGCAGCCCCGCTGCGATGTCTGTACACCACCTCAGCGCATCCGCGTAGCGGTACACAACTGACGTACTGCCCTGCTGCATTTGTGACTGCACACGTCGCTTCAGTGTACCGCCGTGCATCGCTTCTACAACCAGGAACACGCCCTCGCCTGTAGCGCTGCCGGTCTGCCCCACACCCACGTAGGTGACGATGTTGCGGTGCTGCAGCTTGCGGGCGAGCTGCACCTCCTGCAGGAATGCCTCCACCTCCTCCGGCTACGTGGCAGCAAGGTTAAGGGGTGGAGCACATGAGCACAAGGTGCGGGAAGGTTAAGGGTTGGACCACAAGGTCCAGGGTTGTGGCGCAAGGTTCGGAGTTGAGTTTGAGGCTTGAGTTTGAGGTTTGAGGCTTGCAGTTGAAGGGTAGCAGGGATTAGAAGGTTGGGCTTGGGTAGGGTTACAGGGTCAGAGAAGGGCTGCAGAAACCGTAAGCAAGGCATAGCAACACAGGTGTAGTTAGGGGCATGCAATGTGCTGGTGCAAGCGACACATGCATCTGCACATCTCAGGCAGCAACTACCGTGGAGTGCCCATTTCAACAAGCAGTTGGTATACTAAGCAGCCACCTGCACCTGTAGGAACAGCGCGTCCATGTCACAGGACCCTCATGGACCCATATCATGCGCCCATGCAAGCATGCGCAACGGCCACCTGTCCCGCCCCATGCCACGCACCACCGCATGCATCACCCTATACAGAGCCGTACACACCTGGCTGCCCACCACCCCTGCCTTGAGGCGTTTGACAGCTACCACGCGGATGGGTGGCGCGCGTGCGGGCGGTGTCTCATGGTCTTCCGACTCCCTTAATGCTGGGGTGTACAGCGCAAGCTCCACGGTGGCAAAGGCACCTGGCGGTACAGGCAGCGTGCAGTTGGAGCAGTACAGCAGTACAGTGACGACCAGAGCAGCGACATTGAGCCATGTTGAGCAGCTGCAAGGGAGTGAAGGGACCACTCCACAGATTGAGGCAAGCAGGACAATGCGCGTAAGCATCAGTGCCATACTGTGCACCCACATGCAGGCCCCATGCCCCCCCTCCTGCTCCATCCCAGCAGCTGTTATATCCCATCACACCCAAGCGGCCTTGCAACACACCCCCGACAGGGGCGGGACCAACCACATTGTAGGTTGACACACCACCCACCTTGTCCCAGCACTCGCATCGTCTGCAGCTCGGTCACTTGGATGAAATTTTCGTCACCCATGTCCCGGAGCGTCCTGAACTTGCTGCTCGCACTCATGAGCAGGGTGACCTTGCGCTGAGCACGCTGCCACAGCTCACTGCCGGTCACACGTTCTGGTGTGGCCAACGCACTTGACTCAGAGCCTTTGCAGCTGCCTGGCTTGCTGCCTGGCTGTGAGCCTGGCCTTGAGTTGGTGCCTGTATGGGGAGCTCCCTGATGGTGCTCTCCATCAGCTGGGTCAAGTATGGTCACGTTGTGCCGGTGCTGTATGCTGTGCGTTTTGGGGGGGGGGGGCGTGGGTGCGCCTGCACCGGCCCCGCTCGGCCGTGGAGATGCATGCGCGCTGCCAAGCACCTGCGTGCTCTCAAGCAGCCCTTGTTGGGCAGCGGGCAGCTGTGCTGCAAGCAGAGGTGAGATGGCCCTCTCCCATGGCGCGTCACTTGTCTGGGCGGATGCTCTCGCAGCAGACTGGGACAGTGCAGATGTCTCGAGGGGCTGCAGCCGCCTGCTGCTGGCTGCACGTGACAGCGCGGCTAATTGGCTGGGTTGGCGCTCAACCTCTGGTAATGCCTGCCCACTGGTGCTGCTTCTGGGGCTCTCCAGCCCATCTGCAGCCCCATGCTGGTTATCAAGCCGTGCACTGTCCATGCCCTCATGCCATGAGTGCCCCGTGCTTTTGTGACTTGCTTTGAGACGCCTTGGGGCGCTCAGGTGCGTTCATTTGCCGTCCCAGCTGCTGGCATTGAATGACTGGCAAGACTGGAAGAACTGGAAGGCAAACTATCGAAGACACCCAGAACCTATTCCCTAACAGCACCAGTCGATAACGAAGCACATGCACAGCTGGATCAGGTCAACTACGTAAGTGCTTGAAGTCAGTTGGTGCAAGCATGGGGTTCAGGTGTCAGAGCACGGCAAGGGACAGCATGAGAGGAGTATTAACCTAATTCAACATACGTGCCCATCCTCCTCACCAAGGTCACGGCCGGTTGAATAATGATTAAATGATATGCATGCATGCAAGCCAATGCGCGCTACGCACACCAGGCAGGATGACGATTCCCGATCCCGTGCAGCTGGATGGGGCAGCCTCTCTTGGGCGTGTGCACTTGTCTGAGAGTGGCTCGGGCGCTGAAAGAACATCCAACCCCACCTCACCAGCAGGAGCAACGCAGGCATCGACACGATGGGCCAAAGCTGGGCAAGTTCACTGTGGTTGGATGGCGTACACGTACCTCTTCCACTAAACACTTGCAACAGTGAAACGAGCGGTGCTGCTACTACATGCGCTCTTTGCAGGTCAAAGGTCAAGCTGGGGGTCATGGTTTCAGGTGGATTCAAGACGCTGCGCGATATGTCGCAGGTGAGGAGATGGTGGCTGATACCAGAACGGCTATTGCTTGCAGTAAAAACGCCAAAGGTCGCTCATCAGTCCCTCGTGCATATGGGGCACAAAACTGCCCTCCTGCTGCCTGCAGGTGAACGAGGTCAAGATGAGCCAGTTGCACGTCATCAAAAAGCTTGGTAGGGGCACGGGCGCGTGGGCATGCGATTGTCCGTTTCCCACATGGGGCAGGGCCCACATGATGATCTGGGCACATGGGCCAGCAGCAAGTGCGATTCTCTGTCCCATGCAAGAGGCAGCGCAACGTGCCCTGTGAAACCCAGCCAGCTACAGGCCATCCGGCAGGTGGCGGGCCACTGCTGACCCACGCATGCGCATGCATATGATACATATATGCCTATACTGTACATGATCTGCAGGTGAAGGCGCGTTCGCCGTGGTTGAGGAGGCAGAGTACCAAGGGGAGCCAGGTGGATCCAAGCGCGTGGTGCGTGCAAACTGCAAACTGCAAACTGCAAACTGCAAACTTCAAACTGCAAAGCACGCCACATGGGCGCGTGCACCCGCCCGCAGCCTGCACAGCATGCACAGCACGGCCATGCTTCCAACACATGCCTGCCGCTGGCATGTGCAATATGGCCAGGCATGGGACGCGAGCAGTTGTCAGCTACAGGTTGTGCAGCTGTGGGCTGCACACACATGAGGCCTCGCTCACTTGTGATCCACCTCCTGACCGAACCGGGTCACACATCAGGCACAGAGGCACAGATCTAGATGTAGTAAGGAGCACTACTTACACAGGGGCTAGGGACTAAGGAGCTTGAATTGACGAAAGGTTGATAATCCTGCGTGGCGGTGGTGTGGTTATCATATTATCATGGTGTGTGGTGACGCAGGTCGCAGTCAAACGGCTCAAGCCAGCCATTGTGGACCACCCAGAGGATCTGGATGCATTCCTCAAGGAGGCTGGGCTCATGCGCAAGCTGCAGCACAGGTGCCTGGGCAGCTGAGCGCAGCCTGCCCTGCCCTGCCCCTGTCACCTGCACAACTGGGTGCCAGCTGCAGTTGGCACGTGGATTGTGAGGTGACATGCACGGCACATGCTTGGTCCTCTAGTGATGGTGTTTAGATAACGACTGTCAGGCTCCGGCATGCAGACACAGCTGTGACACGCCGTGTTATTATTATTATTATTATGCACGGCACATGCTGGTGGCACCCCAACCCACCAATGCTGCAGCAGGCACATGTGCACTACCTCACAGTTGCGCTCGCAGCAGCAGCAGCAGGTAGTGTGTTATAACACACTTGTACTGCATGTGTACTGCCTGCGTGCAGGTACATCGTGGAGTACATCGGCATTGGGTCGGCTGACACGTCCAGTGAAACTGCGCGCGAGAAGAGCATGTTCCTGGTGCAGGTGCGCGCTCTGTTTACTTCTTACTACTTCCTTGTAACGGTACATCTCGATACTTTTCATTAGGTGATAATTTCACTTTCCACACACCAACAGCATTTCGTTCCACCTGTCTTGTACCCAGCGGCCGGATAAACAAGATCGGCATGCTGTCCCCTTGTGCCCGGCATGTGGGGGATGGTGGGGGCCTGCGAAAACAGCAGCTGGCATCTAGCAGTCCAATGTGGGGCAGGTCACGCGCACCTGCGTGACGCACCTGCAACCACACGACGAAGCTGTCTGTAGAGGGTCCTGGTGGCCATTGTCCACAACCTCGGTCCACACATCCGCCAGCGCACTTGTCCATTGGGGCCCCCCACAACTGCACACCATGCTATCTTTGATTCTGGCCAGCGGTGAGCAGAGATCAGGGAGCAGCATGCAGTGAACACAGCCCTCTACAGCAGTGGAGGCATGTTTGTGTTACCAGCAAGGGTGTGCATGTGTGGGTGTGAACGTGAATGCGGGTGTGGGTTGCTGTACACCTCAATGTGTAACACCCGCTCCTCTCAAGGGTGCTACATATGAGCTCATACACTACTCAATATTACCCTTCCTGTACCATACGGCCTTGCCATTAGCCATAAGGGGCCACAGCATGCCCAGCATAGCGTGTGCTTCGTTCGCGCCGCAGGAATTCATGGGCGGGGGCACCCTGAAGAAGCTGGTAAGCAACCAGATGGGACGCCCCCACTCAACCCTCTACTCTCACGCGGACGCGCTGAGGTGGATGTGCCAGATTGCAGAGGCGCTGGCCTACCTGCATAGTGCCAATCCTGTGGTCATCCACAGAGACCTCAAGCTGGAGAACATCCTGCTCACGGCGGCCAGTGCACGGCGGGACCAGGTACGAGGATTTTGTTTTGTGGGGGGAGGGGGGGAGGGGAGCGATTTCGTGCAGCTCTTGTAACATGAGCTACTCCCTGCACTGCTGATGCTGGTGGTGCCGGAGTGTGCTGCGGCTGTTGCTTTACCAGTTGTGGCATCGTTCGCGGTGGTGTGAGGGTGGGGCTGGTGGTGGTGGTGGTGGTGGTTGCTGCTGTGATAGATGCACACGCAGAGGGTTCTGCACACGCATGTGGCTGTGTGGGCACTGAAGTGCATGCGGGCGCTTGCCGGCAACCGGACGTCGCCGGCCCATGGGGCCGCCATGTGTCTGTTGACTCAATAAGTTCAGAGCACCCCGTCAGAGGGCTGACCTGTCTGGCCACGGCATGTGTCACACAATGGTCAGTTGCATGCTTGTATGCTCGTATAGTGAGGGCTGTGTGCTCCAATCAATGTAATCGGACATGGGCGTGTGGGTCACCATGGCGCGCAGGAGGCGAAGCTGGCGGACTTTGGGCTGGTGACATTTGTGAAGAGTTACAAGGCGCTACGGCCAGAGGTGCCTGCGAAAAAGGAGTCGGCGCTGGTGAACGAGGAGCAGTGAGTGTGCCACGCAAGTCAGCCGGGTGTGATGACCGTGTGAGGACCGTGTGAGGACCGTGTGATGACCGTGTGATGACCGTGTGATGACCATGTGATAACCGTGATGACCGCGGTATTGGGCACTGGGCGGTCCCATTCTTCCGTGCAGTCCCATCCTTACTCATTTCAGGTGCTTGCTCCAGCTGCTGCAGTAAATGCGCACCCAAACAACCCGCAACCGGGTGCACGTTGTGCACCAGCTGCATCTATGAGCCCCCTCAGCCAACATCACACCCCAAACCTCGCGGCCCCGCCGCCCAGCGAAAAACAATGCACCCACTCCTGTTTCGTTCCCCCGCCTGCATGCACGCCACCTGCATGGCCACTCATGCAGCCTGCATGCACCACGTCTGCATGGCCGCCCATGCAATCTGCATGCACCCATGGCCGCCCATGCAGGCTGGCGGCGCTGACGGAGCAGTGGAACACGCGGCTGCAGCGCATGGCGTCCAAGCGCGCGAACGTGGAGGACGACAGCGTGCGCAACAGCGCGTTCCGCACCAAGCAGCTCGCAGCAGTCACACAGCTGTCAAGCAAGACGGGCACGCTCATGTGCGTGTGGGGCGCAGTCGCCCAGCGGCGCCACCGCAACGTGCTTGTGCTCAGCCATGTGCCTGGCCTGTATGTACAACGTACTGCATTGTCTACTTATTCCATTCTAAATGTGGGTCTGTATGAACCCTCGGCCCATACCCAGTAGGCGGGACTCTACCAGTATCCTCGTGCATGCAGCGCGCGTACACAGTACATGACGTAGTGCCCGTTGCAGGGCATGTACTGCGGTACTGCCACTCTCAGGGACGACTGTACAGCACTGCCTAACTGTGATTTCCCTTCACGGCTACCATGGTGTACTGCTGCACCGCCTGCAGGTACATGGCGCCCGAGATGTTCAAGGGACATACATACGATGAGAAGGTGGACACTTTTTCATTCGCCATCATCATGTGCGCGGAGACATATGATAGATACAGCACTGTGCATGAAATATGTTATTTTGTATACAGGCTGGCAAAGTCATGCATGGAGCATACGGTAGTACAAGGACGTATCATCATGTGCGTGCGGCAATGCCACATCAGAACCGATGCTGTTGAGCAAGCAGACAAGATGTGACTCCCAGCTTCGTGCTTGTGCATGGCTGGCCATGTTGGATCCCCGTGACATGAATGACACGGAACTTGGTTGCCTATACCCTGCACCCCAAGTAAGCGGAAAAACCGGCAAAAGCCGGCAAAAGCCGGCAAAAGCCGGAACCCACTGAACCAGGCCCCTTGGATCACTCTCCGACCTTTCACCTAGGAATGAGGTGTTCTCCAAGTACATCATGCTGTGTGCCATCTCCATCAACGGCACCGAGGAGGAGATTGAGGCATACGCGGAGCGAGTGTCCGAGGGTTACAGGTGCGTCTCAAATCCTTGGACGGGGAAGTTGTGAGGAAGCCGTGCCAGCTCGGCAGTGTGCACACGTTAGGGGCGGATGGGGCTTGCTGCCAAGTCCGACTTGGGGCGCTGTACAGTGTATTGCCCATGTACAGCGCTGCATCGCAACACCCTGAGCCCCCAAGCTCCCACCAGACCCTGAACTCCCAACCTCCCTCAAAACTCCCAACCTGAACTGCTCCCAACCTGAGCTGCTCTCGACCTGAACTGCTCTCAACCTGAACTGCTCTCAACCTGGACTGCACTACTCAGGCCGCCCTTCAACCCTTCAATCCCTGACGTCGTCAATCAGCTCATCGCGGACTGCTGGGCGCAGGACCCCGCACAGCGGCCTGGCATGAGCGAGGTGCGTACACTGACTGCCTACTGTGGCTGCTGTTTGTAGAATGTGCTTGCAGAATGAACGTAGGGCAGCACTGACTTACATGAACGTAGGGGTGTTATAATTATACATATGTATAAATAATTATGTATATATATGTTTATGTATATATATATATCAGATAGCCGGTAGGTTCCTGGGCCCAGGAGGTGCTGTGGGGAATTCAGGAGTGCTTGGTGTGTCGGAGAAGGGGGCAGCATACGAGCATAGGGGGGTGCGGGTGCTGTGCGTGGCGCTGCGCTTGTTGACGGGGAGGTGGTGGCAGGTAGGTAACAGAGGCCAGGTTGCGTGGTGCACCGCTGCACCTGGACAACCCTCCGTCTTCCTGACTGCACAGTTTCCTGACTGCGCATTGCGCACATGCAGTGCTATGATGTGACGTGATGTGATGTGATGTGTGTGTGTGGGTTGGGTGGTGTAGCCGTACACCTCATGGGTGCATGAGCCTCCCAGCAGTTGCTGGGACCCGTGGTTCAATTCCAAAGTCAGCATGCGTCTGCCACTCACTGTGTGTGATGTGCCGTGCGCGTGCGGTCAACAGGTGGCTCGTCGGCTGCGAGAGATCCAAGCGTCTGGGGTTGTGGCTGAGACTGTGAACTCTCAGGGCTGTGGCTGCACGATTGCCTAAGTCTGACATGCGTGCCAGGGAGCCTTTGCTTGGCGCCTACCAGGCGTATGGTGCTACACCTGCTGTGCGCGCCATGCGTTCTGTTTGTGCCAGCTGCAGCGTGAACAACCGTCTACGGACGGCTGGCTGGGGCTGGAGGCTGAGGCTGGCGGTGGCGTGGTGATGCGTTTGTGTGCGTGCACTGCCCAACTAGTGCTGACGGCCTGCCTCAACGCCTGAGCAGCAAATAGATGGCAGGCCAGCAAGCTCTCCAACTGATTAGTTTCCTGCTTGCTTTTAAATTGATGGCCTTGTACGCCTAAACCTGATAGTTGTGTAGTGCT